>CAUYQG010125208.1:0-50392 GCA_963574415.1 Tarsius wallacei | reverse complement strand
GATTTGCATTTCTCTGATGATTAGCGAGGCTGAGCACTTTTTCATGTGTCTGTTGGTTGCCCGTATGTCTTTTTTTTTTTGGAAGTGTCTATTCATGTCTTTTGCCCACTTTTTAATGGGGCTGTTTGTTTTTTTTCTTTCAGCGTGTTTGAGTTTCTTGTAGATCCTGGATTTTAGGCCTTTGTCAGATATGCAGTTAACGAATATTTTTTTCCATTCTGTGGGCTGTCTCCCTGCTTTCTTGATGGTTTCTTTTGCTTTGCAGAAGCTTGTTAGTTTGTTGAGGTCCCACATGTCTATCTTATCTCTTATGGCATGGACATCTGGGGTTTGATCAGGAATTGGTTGCTACTCCAATTTCTGTGAAGGTATCTCCTGTGTTTTCTATGATTCTTATAGTTTGAGGTTTTACATTTAGGTCTTTGATCCATTTAGAGTTGATTTTTGAAAGCAGCTAATTTTTTTTAAAAGTTTTCTTCGTTCCTTTCTTTCTTTCTTTCTTTTCCAATTTTATTTTATTTTATTTTTTTAACATATTTTTTAACATATTTTTTATTTTAAAATTGTGGGGTACAGTTAAGGGTTAGGTATACAAATATGCATTGTGCAAGTACCCTTGTTGATGAGGTGTGCCCCCACATCCCCAGACAGATATTCACTACCGTTAATCCCACCTTCCTTCCCTTCTCCCCCCCACCCCATAGTTTTCCGCCATTGTCAATCCTTTTCTTATAGTATTACGATAGTTGTTCAAGGTCCACTTATGAGTGAGAACATGTGATACTCAGATCTTTGTTTCTGTGAGAGATCACTCAGTATTATAAACTCCAATTCCATCCAGGTTGCTGCAAAATTCATGATTTTATTCTTTTTATGGCTGCGTAATATTCCATTGTGTATATGTACCACATTTTAAAATCCAGTCCTCTTTTGATGGACAGCATGGTTGGTTCCATGATCTTGCTATTGTGAACAATGCTGCGATAAACATACGTGTGCAGGTATCTTTTTTATAGAGTGATTTGAGTTCTTCAGGATATATTCCCAGTAGGGGGATTGCGGGGTCATATGGAAGGTTAATTTTTAGAACTTTTAGGAATTGCCACACTGATTTCCACAGAGGCTGCACTAGTTTACACTCCCAATCATCTTCGACAAAGCCTCCACCACCCACCACTGGGGAGAGGAGAACCTAATCAGTAAATGGTGCTGGGAAAACTGGCTGACCACATGCAGAAGATTCAAACAGGACCTCTATCCATCCCCATACACAAAAATTAACTCTAAATGGATCAGAGTAAAACCTCAAACCATAAGAACTTTAGAAAATGCAGGACACACTTATGGAAGTTGGAACTGGCATCCAATTCCTGAGCAAAACCTGAAACTCACGGGCCATAAGAGATAAGATAGACAAGTGGGACCTCATTAAACTGACAAGCTTCTGCAAAGCCAAAGAAACCATCAAGAGAGCAGGGAGACTGCCCACAGACTGGGAAAAAGTATTTGCCAACTTCATGTCTGACAAAGGTCTAACATCTAGGATCTACAAGGAACTCAAACGTGCTGAAAGAAAAAAACAAACAACCCCATTACAAAGTGGGCAAAAGATATGAAAAGATACGTCTCAAAAGAAGACATATGAGCAGCCAACAGATACACGAAGAAATGTTCAACCTCACTAGTCATTAAGGAAATGCAAATTAAAACTACACTGAAATACCACCCAACCTATGATTCTATACTCAGAAAAATATTCTTTCAAAGTGAAGGTGAAAGAAATATACTTCATATAAACAAGATAATTTGTGCCAGTAGATAAATGATAAAGATAGTTCTTAGACTGAAGGAAATTGATCTCAGATGAAGACATAGAAATTATGAAATAATGAAGAGCCTCAGAAGGGGTAAATACGAAGAGGAACCTCCAAAAAACTGGAATTATTTTTTTGGAAGACAGATCCCTTGCAGTACAGGCTTCTCCCACTAGGTAAATGTTGTAGGAATCCATCAGCACCAGTGTACCAGCTGTCATTGTTATGAGAAGCTGCATTTGACTTCACTGAATTTTTTTGGAGATTATGTCAGTGAGTTTGCCCATTTCATGATGGATGATTTATGAGTGCACTTGCCCACATCAGGCTGAGTACTCAGCAGTTTTTGACCAAAAATGGCATGACCCCTTGCCCTACCCTCCCTATTGTTTTTATCTTACCTCAAGTGCCCCTTTTTTGTTTTCCTAGATGAAAAAAGTCTGCAAAGGGAAACGTTTTGCAGATGTGGAAGAGGTGAAACAAAAAACAGCAGTCATAATAAACACAAAATTGATGAGTTCAAAAACTGTTTTGATCAGTGGAATAAACATCTTGATAGATGTATTGCATTGAAGGTGACTGAAGTTTAAAGATATAAGAATAAATACACAACTTTTATACATAAATTCCAGTTTTTGGGGGGTCCCCTTTGTATGTGAGTATATCTAAGTGAATATAGACTATATAAAGCAAAGATCATCTTTTTTCATTGTAACATTAAAACAAAAGTAGACAGGTAAAAATGGAGCTGAAGTCTTAGGATTCTCATAATATCTGGGAAGTAGTAAAAGTCCTAACTTATATAAGATTAATAATTGAAGGATGTTGTAATCTCTACGGTAACTTGTAAAAGAAGAGTAAGGGGATACATAGCTAAAAAGGTAACTGAGGGGAAAATGAAATAATAAAAAAAACTTGATTAACCTCAAAGAGGGCAATAAAAGGGAGATAAAGAACATAGGAAAGAAAGATGAGGAAACTGAAGACACAAAGTAAAATGAGAGATTTAAACCCAATAATATCAGTAGTTTTATTAAATGTATTTGACTATAGTAGTTTTGTTAAATATATATGACCTATATCCTGCAATTAAAAGGGAAAGCTTTTTCCCCCCATAAAATCATATACTGCTTACAAAGTAACTACTTTAAGTATAAGGATACATGCAATTTGAAAGCAAAGGATTCAATAACTACCCAGAAGATAACTGGGATACTTATGCTTACATGAGACAGACAAGTAGACTTATGCCTACTTGAAGAAAAGTTGTATCACCAGAGATAAAGGTAGACATTTCATAATGATGAGAGGGTCAGTTTATCAGGAAGATGTAACAATTCAATGTTCCTATGTGTCTAATTAACACAGTTTCAAAACATATCAAATAGATCCACAACCATGGTGGACAAATTTAACATAATTTTTTCAGAGCTGAGTGAACCAGCAGATTAAAAAAATCAGTAAGGATAGAGAAGATCTGGTTACAACTGACCTAATTTACATAAATTAGCCCAATTTACTAATTTAGTGAATAAACCTAGTCCACATAATTCAATACTAACTGAATATTATTAAAATATTTTCTAACATCATACATGGACTATTAAGTAAAATTGATTATGTTTTGGGACAGAAATCAAATTTGACCAAATTTTCCTTTATTTTTGGAGTCGAGGTCTCACTCTGCCACCCAGGCCAGAGTGCTGTGGCATGATCATAGCTCACTGCAGCCTCAACTTTCTGGACTCAGGTGATCCTTCGGCCTCAGTCTCCTGAGTAGCTGGGAGTACAGGCATGCACCATCATGCTTGGCTAATTTTTTAAAAGTTATTATTTGTAGAGACAAGTTTTCGCTGTGTTGCCTATGCTAGTCTTGACTCTTGGGCTCAAGTGTTGCTCCTACTTCAGGCTCCTGAAGTGCTGGGATTACAGGTGTGAACCTCTGCATCTGGCAAGTTTGACCAAATTTAAAGCATTAAAACTGTTCAGCTTATGTCCTCTGACAAGTATAGAATTAAGCTAGAAATAAGCAACAAAAAGAAAATTAGAAATGCTTGAATATTTGGAAATTAAACAATTCATTTCTACATAACTTATGAGTCAAAGATTAAATTATAGTGAAAATTAAATAATATTTTGGATCGAGTGATAATACAATCATGGCATACAAACACATTTGGAAGGCAGCTAATATGCTAGAAGGAAATTTATAGATTTGTATTTTTATATGAGTAAAGAAAAAATCTAGAAATCAATCTTTCAATTATTAATCTCATCAAGTTAGAAAAGAACAACTTAAGCACAAAAATATGCAATGGACACAGAAAATAAAAAGCAGAAATTAATAAACTAAAAAATAAACTCATAATAGAGACAATGAAAAAATGTTGATTCTCTGAAAGAATAATAGAATATATAAATCTCTTGCAAGACTAATCAGACAAGAATTAGAGAAGACAAAAATTACAACATAATAATGAGAAAAGAGATCTTAATATAGATCATATAAACAGAGAATATAATATAAAATTTATGCTAATACACTTAAAAGTGCAGATGAATTATAAAAATTCCAAAGAAAACATGATTGATCACAATTGACCTAAGGAGAGACTGTTGGCATAATCATATGTTAATGTTTATTTATTTATTATTTATTGTTTATTTTAAAGATGTGGGATACAATTCAGGGTTAGGTATACAAATGCTCATTATGCAGGTACCCTCGTTGATGAGGTGGGTCCCCCCCTCCCCTGGCAGATTCCCACTACTGCCTATCCCACCTCCCCCCTTCCCTGGCAGTTTCCCACTACTGTCAATCCTTTTCTTATAGTATTACAATAATTGTTCAAGGTCCACTTATGAGTGAGAACATGTGATACTCAGGTTTTAGTTTCTGTGATCACTCAGTATTATAGACTCTAAGTCCATCCAAGTTGCTGTGAAGTTCATAATTTTGTCCTTCTTTACAGCTGCATAATATTCCATCATGTATATGTACATTTTTTTGTCCAGTCCTCTTTTGATGGGCAGCATGGTTGGTTCCATGTTTTTGCTATTGTGAACAATCCTGCAATAAACATGCATGTGGAGGTATCTTTTTCATAGAGTGATTTGAGTTCTTCCGAGTATATTCCCTGTAAGGGGATTGCAGAGTCATATGGGAGGTTGATTTTTAGACCTTTTAGAAATTTCCAAACTGTTTTCCACAAAGGTTGTACTGGTTTACACTCCCACCAAAAGTGTAGAAGTGTTCCCTTTTCCCCACATCCTCTCCAGCATCTGCTACCTTTTGAGTTATTGATGATGGCCATCCTGACTGAAGTTAGGTGATATTATTATTTTTTAAAGAGCAAGTGGACAAACAAGTAATGCCCTGGTTTGTGAGTTGAGGGACTTGGAACTTTAGCAGGGTCTAAAGTAGAAAAGATGGCTTGTTCTCTGGCAATCCCTCACTCACAACAGCCAGGACACTCAGAAAGCTGACTGATGTTCACCCAGCTCTGTTGCTTGACAAATTGTTCATCACTATCTCCATGATGGGTTTCATTCCCCCATGTTAACTATAATTCCTACAAACATGAGAGTCATGACTTTCAATTTCTTTTAATAGCAGTCAGAACAATATTATATCTTACATATATAAGAATCCATCTATACATATTGCTAGTTAGATTTTTGAACTCTATTTACACATGTGTTATATATATATATATGTAGATCATATATAATGTGAAAACATTAATTTTATTTTAAATTAGGGGAAGTATACCTTAATTAATTATTTTAACATGGCACCAAAACTGTACACATGAATTCCAGTCAAGAGATATGAAAATTTACTGTGACAAGGTTGCCTTTGCACTTATTAACACACAATATTTTCTTATGTCTTGGATAAAAGAATCAACCAAAATCAATTGAATAATTTTTTTATAAGTGGTAATGTTCCGATTTGCCTATTATTTTGGTGGTTATTTTTAATTTTTTTATGCCTAAACAGAGAAGAGTCTTTATTTTTTAATATATAGTAAAACTTTCTTAATGCACAACCATTACATGTGGAAGTGATATAATGAATGGCTGGATTATTAAAAACATCTCTAAATTGTCTCTATGAGAACTATAATAAACTACAGTGCTTCATTATTCAAAATGACTGTATAGTTAATGCTCATGTTAAATACAACATACACATAAATCATTTTGTAATATAAGTAATCATCCTTTAATTTGCTGCTTTTTTCTTGTTTAAATCTTACTATGTAGAATTTCCCTAAAGAAAGTTTTACTGTAAGGGGCAAAGATAGAAAATTAATCCTTGTATCCTTCAGCCTTAGCATAGTGCCTGGAGCATGATGGGCACTATTATTGTTGAATTGAGTTTAATTCTGAAAAGGCTGAGCTAAGTCTACCTTTACATTAAAAACAAAAGATAACTTGCTATGAAAGTTAATAATGTTAAATAAGGAATGGTTTGGTGTAGTATATAGAACAGATGGTTCTCTAACACTTGAGAGACTGCTATTATGATACAAATATTGATCCACTAATAGTCAATCACTGATTATAATTCATGAAAGCAGAAGCCAAAGGACCCCTCCTAGGCATCATTCGCCAGTGGCCATAAGACATGCCTTTAACAAACTATTTCTCTTGAAGAAATAAAACACCCTTTCTCTTTCACTGCTGCCATGACCACATACACATAGTAACACCACTGCCCAGCAAGTTTTTTTACTGCTAGTGACACCTCCTTCTTATTCCTTTTCCTCCACACATTATTGTTTTAATCCGTGAGGTCCTTCTATATTTTTGCAATACCCAAGAACCAAACTGCCAAGATGGCTGTTCCCTTTTACTTTTGTATTGCTCAAAAACATCAAACTGAGTGCTAACAAATATTTTTTGTCTGATTAATAACCTATTTCATCATTAAAACATTTTTTTTTCTTTAAATAATGGCTTCTTTTCGGTCTCTAAAGAATCTCTTTGAACCAACTTTTTGGACTCTATTTACACGTGTTAAATATATATATGTATATATATATATATATATACACACACATATATATATTGAAAAACTCTCGGAGCAGAAATAAAGCAGGTTTAAATACTGCACCCTCAAGAACAGCAGTGTCCACTGTCTCTGTGGCAGGAAGAACATTGAAAATAACATCAACAAAAAAGATGGATTATCAATCACTTCATCTTCACAAAGACCCTTCCCAAGATCTTCCTCCATTGGTTCTCACAGAAGGAGTCAAAGGACAGTTCTGAGAGAGTGCTGCGCTGTACTGAAAGAACATTCAATGTCACTGCTCCTGGCCCGTTACTCCTTCATTTGTGCAGTAAGTGAGATGAACTGAGTACACATAGGGTCCTGAGGAATAAACGTCATGACACCTGTCTCAGTTTGGTCCTAAGAGTTGTTTTTTTTTTTAAATGCAGATCCTCAGTGGGAGATGGTAATTTTCATGTCATTAAATGGTGGCAGAAGTGTGGCCAGGGAGGCATAAAATGTGTGCAATATCACAGTCTTTGAGATGAGTCAACAGATAAGAACCTTCCCCAGCAGGCTCTCTGAGTGAATTGCTGAAACAGAGACCTGAGCAACATCGAGCTGTGGGATCAGTACTTGGTGGTACGGGATGCAGGAATGATGGAGACCTGAAGATTGCATGGTGACCAGGAAAGAACCATAGAGATGAGAAAAAGTGAGGTGCAGAATGACTCAGGACAGGAAGTTCCATATCAGAAGATACGTTACCCTTCAGTGTACTGGGTAGACAGAGCTGATGGGCTTCACCCAGAGGTCCCCAGAGCACAGAGAAAGGAACTGTTCTTTGGAGGCCAAGAAGATAGCCCAGACATTCATTCACAATCTTCGCAAATTGGTGAAAAAGAAGGTAGAACGTTGTGGACAGAGGGCGAATTGGCTTAGTCAGGAATGGGGTGAAACTAGAGGAGAAACAGGGAAGTTGTTAAGGGGTCCTGCCTGAAAACATTAACATAACTGCAGCACTAAGAGGGACCTGAAGACTACCATTCAGTGTTTTCTCACCTTTACTCACAAAGATACTCAGTATCTCAAGACTGGATTCACTCCAGGGGGAATGGGGGGACATAACCTGATCATCTTGACAATTTCCTTACCTTCTAGGACAATTGATAATCCAGGAAGATTTATTTGTTTATTTCATTAAATATTTAATGACAATCTCTATGCTTTATATCAATGATTTTTAATAGATCTTCACATGCATATTTTTAGGTTTTGTAAATTTTCTAGTAGCTACATTAAAAAGGTAAGAAGAAATTAATTTTAATAGTACATTTTACCTAAACACATCTGAAATTTTACATCAACATGTAATAATTACAAAAATTAACACTGCAACTTTTTTCTTTTCTTTCAAATTTCAGTGTGTACTTTGTATTTGTACCACATTTCAATTTAGACTGGTCACTCAATATCTGAATACGTCTTGTGGCTACCATATTGAACACAATTCTACATATTATGTATGTACCACACAAAAGTAAACATATACTCTTATACTGAAAGATATGCTATGAAGGAAAATATATTTTTCAAGAAAGACCTTTTTTTAAAGATGAAGCTTGAAGACTATTATTTGAAGAGTGAGGAGCCAATCTGCAAAGAGAAAGGGAAGAACATTACAGGCAGAACAGATGTTATCTGTGAAGATTCTAATATTGGAAAGAGCCTTGTGCATTCAGGAAATTGAGAGTTGAGTGTGTCCCAAGCTGAGAGTGTAGGAAGGAGTGCTACAACGTGAGGTTGGAGAGATGGGAATGGGCTTGATTATGCAGGGCCATTATGAAAAGTTTGGGTTTAATTTTAAATTCATTGGGAAGCAAGAAATGACACCATCTGACTTTCAATTTAAAAAATTATCCTGTCTAAACTAATGAGACTGGAGAAAAGTGTCCTGCTGGGAAGAAATTATGTGTTGCATAAAAATGCTAGAAGTGGGGATGAAGAAAGAAGTAGAATTGAGAAGACCCTATTTCAGGAGTGAAGAGAAGATGCTAAATGACTGACTCCTCTTAAGCAACTGGATGGATGGATGGATGGATGGATGGATGGATGGATAAATGATTGGATAGTTGGAAGTGATAGGAAAAACTGAGGGAGTTTGGAAAATATTGAAATAATATTATTCATACAGTCTCTTCTAAATGCTTCACATAGATTAATTTGTTGAACTTTCATAGCCATCCTATGAGCTGGCATTTTTGACATCTGCATATTATAGACAAAGAAATTGCCAGAGTTTATAGCTAGTAAGTGACAGAGCCAGGACTTGTATAGGTAAGTCTGGCTCTGAGTCTGTGCTCTCTACACTGAGACTCTATTACCAATTCAATTTAAATGTCCTGTGATATATAAGTGAAAACTTTTTGTAGGTCACTATAGGTCTCATGACTGAGCTTGGAGCTCAGAGGAGAGTTCTGGAGAGTTAAATTTGGATGTCCTCTGCACTTTAGGTAAGAGAAAATCATTGCACCATGTTGTCTCTGTGCCTTGGTGTTGTCACAGGTGTACCATTGAGGATGTGTACCCAGTATTAACAGTGGGCATCTCCCAATACTCTCATTAAACATGAAGCCACTGAGATCCTGAGAGTTTCAGGAACTTGCTCACTGTCAACAGCAATGGACAAGTCCAGATGATCTCCTGGTCTTCCTGACACTTGCTCCCACATTCTCGTGGGTGCACCTGAGGACTTTGTGTACAGCAGGTCAGAAAAAGCATGAGAAAATTTTCATAGATAGTCTCATTTTGGCAATTGCATTTTCTCAGGTCGATCATACCTAGTGATACAAAGGAAGTAACTAATAAAGGACAGAGCATAAGCATGTTTTGGTGTTTATTTATTATTTTTTCTGAAGAAAACTTGTGTAATAAATTTTATGCTTCTAAATATTCAAGGAGAAGCATTCAGCCCAATACCTGTCAGCTGAAAAGTACACAAAAGTCTCCAGTATTCACCCCACCTAAATGCAACCCTAGGAACAGAGTTGGGGTGCTTCCTGGCAGAGGATCAACCATAGAGCCGTGACTCCAGCCACAGGTCCTATAGAGAGAGGGGACCAGGATTAGCTGACTCAGGTGATAGCCCTGTATCTACCAGTTTGTCACCTTTGATGGTTACTTAGTCTTACTGAGCCACAATTTTTTCACCTGTAAAAAGTGGACAAAGTAAAGAGTTTTCGGGACTTGCCCGATGTCTTCTAGCAAGGGCCAAATTCATGTGAGCTCCTGGTTTTTACACAACAAAGGCAAGTCCAGATGAGCTCCTGGGTAAAAAGGGGAGATCCTTGCACTGCCTGCCTGATGGGCTTGCTGTGAGACTCAGATGAAATGAGGGCTGTGGCAGAGCTTGGTGAACTTCAGAGTGTACTAGAGATAGATGTGTGTCCTGTGGTTCTGATATTGGAGGGAATGTCTTCATCACTGTGGTCATCACCATTACCATCATCAGCATCCTGATTTCAGCATCTATGATTTCCTGAACCTTATGCGATAGTGACTTTACACACTACTTCATTCCATTCTCACAATAGTCTTTCAGGCTAGGGATTATCATCTCGATTCTACAGATGTGGGAACTGAGCTCAGAGAGGTTAATTGCTTGCCTTGGCACCTTAAGCTGATAGGTTGCAAATGCAGTCCAGCCTCTCTCAGCCTGCCCATTCATTTTGAACCACGCTAGTTCCTTCTCACCAACGTTTTTTTCCCTGAGAAACCAATGCTATCTGTGGTGGTCCTTCACATTTGGCCTTTACTGGGCCTTGTTTGCTCAGTTTTAGCTGGTCTATGGGAACTGAGCCAGCCTGGCAGGGAAGATCATTCTGTTCTAGTTGACCTATTGCCCCTGGAGCCTTCACTGAATCAGTGCTATAAATGGAGCTTGCAGAAATTCTCACCAGTAGACCCTCAGGTTAGACTTTAGAGATGAAGCTCCCCCAGGCCTGGCAACTCTCTCCTTTCTGCCCTTCAGAAGGTGTGTCCCCATAAGCTGGAAACCAAGCACGCTGTCATGAGAGAATGATTTCTCTTAGATCAACGTGCAAGCTCAGAGTCTATCAGCTGAGACACAGCAATAGCTTTTTTGTCTCTCAGTTTCTTCCTCACCACACTCAAAGCAGGGCCTGGGCGGCATGGACCGTGACCTGTCAATGTTTACCCCAGACCTGTCCCCACTTTCCTAGAACTCTTCTTTCAGGATGTGGATAAACACAGTACTTTTCACAGACCTCCATCACATTCATTCATTCTGCTTCGCAAACATCTGAGGAGGAGGCAAGAGGGGTAGCTAACCACATTTTCCACAAAGAAAGCAGAAAATCATTGCCTGACGAACAAGGATTTGGAGTTAGATTGACCTGGAGAATACCCCAGATTTTTTTTAACCAGCTATGTGATTTGGGCAAGTTACTTAAGTTCTCTGAGCCTTAGCTTATTCCTCTGTAAAACGAGAATGAGAGCACCTCATGAGTTACTGCAAGGGAAAAATGAGGAAACGTGGCAACTTTTGAACTTGAACTACAACTTTCTCCTCTCTTCTCCCCACTTACCGAATGAAAATGAGGCTCCTAGAAAGGAGTCCTGCAGAAGCTCATGATCCTGGGAGGTGAGTGGGTGCAGATCCAGGCCTTCTGATTCCATGTCTAGGCTGTGTCCACATTTCCCCAGGGAACTGTCTGAGTACTTAGTACTTGTATGGAAAATCAATTTGCCATAACTTCTTTAACATTTAAACATCGAAAGAAGCTTCCATCACATAAATGGTGGAAAGCTGATCTCAAATCTCCAACTTCATTTCTTCACATATTCTTATAAAGTTTTTTTGATATGCTAATTCCAGTTAAGTACTGACTACTTTGTGTTTCTGTTTTCAGCCTTCTCTGCTAACTTCCTGAATGTGGCAAAGGAGGATCACAATGTCTTCTCACCTTCTTGTAAAAAAAAAATCCTTACAAAATACCACCAAAACAATGTCAATAATAAATGTCCCAAGGCAAATTTGGAGATAATGATATGTGTCATGAGAAGAATAATGAGATAAGCAAGGAATATTATATTGCTCATGGCAAAGTCTAGAAAACCATAAGCTTTTTAATATTGTATTATATTATTCTTAAGAGTCCTTTCCTCTTCAATGCTTCAAACTCAGAACTTCTTCTTGCTATGGACCCAGTGAGGCACCATGCCTGTGTGCCTGTGGTTCCCAAGTACTAGTCAGCTTGCTGTATACAGATCACAGTATCTACCCATTGTTCATTGATGGAGACCGTAAGATTCTCTCTAGTGGGTGACACAAGTCCTCAAGTCCTCAGAGGGCCCACTTTGTCATCACCAAAGCTGTGCTAGGGACTTCGCTTCCTCTGCTCCTTTGGTGCTTGTCATGCTGTGTTGCCCCTGTTGGTTTACTCACCAGACTCACCTCCACCCCTTGTTACCATCCTTATCCTATTTCTCCTGTAATTGATGCACAGTTCTTGGTACTCAGAGAAGGTTTAGGAAATTGACCAGAGCCTGTAAAACATTTTGTTAGGGTGCGGACGGGACAGGGTGAGGGTGAATGGAGAGGCGCAGGGAGGCATGCAGCTCTGCCGGGCTGGCAAGCCGGAGGTGCGCGCCGGGAACCCAGAGATCCCAGTAAATTGCAAAGAATTGCGACACACAGAGGTGAGAGGAGAAAAGATTTATTTAAGAAAAGTTCACCCCCCACAGACAGGGAGTGGGCCTATGCTCTAGGTGAGTGTGACCTCGTAGCCCCCCAGAGTCCTGGCTTAAATCCTTTTCTTGGAGATGTTGCACATGACTGCCATGACTGCTGTGACTTCCTTGTCAACCACCTGTGGATGTCTTGGAGATCCTGTGACACAGAGAGCTATTAATGTCCACCCACATTATCATAGGCTCTAGAGAAGGGCGGGTCAAGGATTCTAATTCTCCTGCACCTTCCCAAATGACATTCCTTAGACCTAATGGAGGGTGTACCTCCCCTTATCTCCTAGGCATTTCCAGTGGGTAGCTTCGGGAGATCCTTGGCTTACCTGTAGATAGTGCCCAATTTACTGGAAGATTGAATCCCCATCTGCTCTCCCTCTGAGCGGCTATAACTTTTGTAATTACAAGTTTCATGACTTGTACAGTCCTTGCCCAACGCATGATGTCTTAGGCCTTGTAAATTCCCTTTACTCTAGGCACGCTTGATTGCCACTATGAGATACCTCTGATACCTGGAAGTCTGTTTCTGAAAAGACAAATTCGGTAAAGTTAATTATACCTAGAGTGTGCATTTCTCCAAAAGCACAGCTTCTATTTTCTCATCATTGTGTCAGGGTTTAAGAACAAGATGAAAAATGGCTTCCCACTCTTGGTCTGTCCTTTCACATTTGCTATACATGTTGAAACCTTTTCTTCTAGCCTAACTGTAATGAAAATCACTGTATACAGAGCACCAATTGTTTAATAAATTTTATGAGCATGTTTAAGGAACTCGTTATTGGGATAAAACAAATCAAAGTACAAAGTCAGACCAGTGTATGATTTAAACAGCACTCTGAACTCCTTTACTTGTTGAATAATGAAGTTGCTGAACAGAGTATCACAAAAGTCCTTTCTATGTCTACTTCCTCAGTTGTGATATTAAGATGCTTTGAATCCTGGGACCCATATCAAAGGTGGAAGAATGAGAATTTCACATCGTTTTTTCATCAAGTTAAACAATTATGAATGTTTTATTAAAATTGAATTTTAATGGGAGTCACACAGGTGAGCCAAAAAATATAATTTTAAATCTTCTTAGAGTCACATTTAAAAAAGAAATATCTGAAATTAACTGTAATAATATATTTTGTTAGCCAATTTTATCCAAAATTGTATTATTTCAATGTGTAGCCAAGATAACAATTAGTAATGACCTTTTATGTGCTTATCTTAAATTAAGTCTCAAAACCTGATTTGTATTTTGTGTGTGCAACAATTCTCAATTCAAACTCGCCCCGTTTCAATGTCCAATAGCCGCATGTGTCTAGTGGCTATCATATTAGACAACACAGACTAGCAGCTCCAACATAAGGAATCATTGTGGGAAACAATTTTACAAAACCAACAGAAGTAGTTGTGTAATTGACATACCATTAGAAAGGTAGAACCAAGCAGAGGATGTGTGGTTTCATCCAAGATGGCAACACTTTTTGAGGGTTTTTGTGGGGAGGTCATTTTACCGACTATAAGAAGTCCTTATGGTAGGGCAATAACTCAATTCTGTGTTCAAGTTAGAGGTAACTTTTAGGAATTTATACCAAAGTGCAAAACATTGCTAAAACAAGGTTCCTTTACATATTTGCAGAATTTCCAGATAACTATTCTGTTTTCTTATGAAGAGATTTTTTAGAGCTTCTGGCAGTTTTTATTTTTTTTCCTTCCAGCTCTTGTTGGGATTTTTTTATAGACCCTAAGTTGTTCATAATAAGCCACCCACTTTCAAATAGGTTCTCTCTGGTGCATCTGTTCCTAGCTGGTAGCAGTGAGCAAATTCGAGTTTAGAAACACTGTGAGAAATGTTAAACACTAGCATTTGGTGGAAGCAGGTGCCACGAGACCGACGTGAATGTCAGTAGTTGCAATTGATCGGGGATTCTGGGGAAACATTCATTTGGCCTCTGCTTAAAATTCTGGGAAGGGTGGCATAATATCCATGTGATTTCCCTTCAAGTTTCAGCTTTGGAAATATATCCCAAAAGCTGTGTGAATCTCTGATGAAGGCCAAGACCATATTGACTGTTTTTTTTTCTTTTAATTTAAGTCTTTCCCACCCTTTTCTCTCTTTTCTCTATGTAGAGCATTTATGATTCCATTGTGCAAAATCATACCAGGTCTCCAAGGTTAATTCTACTTTACTTGACTCTAGTGCTGACCACCAAATCAAGAACAAAGAGAGGGAGGCAGCTGTGTCTTTTTAACCCATCACTGGGAAAAGAGGAATGATTCAAACTATGGATCTATCAGAGGCAAATGATAAGGTGTTTTTCTCTATTACACAATTAGCCATTCGAGCTTATTAGCATGCCATATGATTGGGGTAGCTGACTAAGATACAAAACACCAAGTTAAGTTTGAATTTCAAACAAAGATTTTAAAATATTTATATTAAAAATATTTTAATATAAATATATACCAAATATTGCATGAGTGTTTTATACTTAAAAAAAGTATTTGCAGTTTATCTGAAACTCAAAGTTAATAGGATATCTTTATTGCCCAGTTAAATCTGGCAAACTTTCATAAAAGGTCAGCCTATTTTTTTTTTTTTTTGAGTTGGAGTCTCACTCTGTCGCCCAGACTGAAGTGCAGTGGCTGCTCCCGGCCACAGCAGCCTCGACCTGCTGGACTCAGGCGATCCTTCCGCCTCAGCCTTCCAAGTAGCTGGAACTACAGGCGTGTGCCCAGCTAATTTTTGATTTATTGTAGAGATGAGGTCTCGCCAAGTTGCCCAGGCGGGTCTCAAACCCGTGGCAATCTACTCACCTCAGCCTCCCCAAGCAAAGGATTACAGGCTGAGCTACTGAGCCCGGCAGGCCAGCCTATTTTTAAAGCCTTGATTTCTACCTCGTAATTTCAAACACTGTACATGCTACTACACTGAACAAGGAGCTGAGTAGTTACCTTTTATACACAATGTTCTTTGCAATTCTGGTGTCTTAATACATTCATTAAGCCAACAAACATATAATGAGCATCTACTAATGGTACTGATGATACCAAAGTCAGTCATGGTTGCTATTATTAAGAGATTTATAATCTAAAAAAGAGAGTAAGATATATTTTAAAAAATGGGGGAAATAGTGTGCCATTTGGGCTGCAAAGAATCATCTGCACAGACTGCAGTGAGAACTAAGGCAGGAATGGTTAGTTCCTCTTGGGGATATCTGGAAAGATGCCATAGAAGAGGTGACTTTGAGTGAAATCACAATGAAATGAGGAACTTCTTATTAGAGATCTCAGTGGGAAGATTTTATCTTCAGAAGTACCCCAAGAAAAGGGTGTCTAGCAAGTTGCAAGCAGTCCAATGGGATTGTAAGATGGAATCAAAAGTATGAGGATGAGTCCTAAGAAATAAGAGTGGGTTGAAAGGCAGAGGCTAAATCATGGAGTCTTTTAAGCCTCACTAAAGAATTCAGATTTTCAGGTTTTTTTTTTTTAAGTAGTCACTAGAAGTCCTTTCAGGGTTTCAACCCAGGATCCCTTTAACCTCTTCCCTTCACTGAAAACTCTTCCTCTTTTGTTGGCATAATTTCACGTCTTTATGAATCTTCCCAACAAACCCATACTGGCTGGGCCTTCTTCCTTTGGCTAGCCACACTGTGATCTCTTTGCCCTGCCCTGACCCTAATCCTCACTAACAACCCTGAAGTGTGATTACCCAGCTACAGCTTCTTTTCAAGATTATTGTCCTCCTTAAGGGTAGAAGAGATTATCTCCATCTCTGTCTTCCCAGAGACCAGCTGAAGACTCAATAAACAGTAAGCACTTATGAAATGAAGAAGTTTGAAAAGCATATTTCAAAGGAATTAAAGCATTGCCTGCTTCTCTGAAGTGCCATATTTTAATATGACAATGATATATTAACCACGGCAGTGAGCTAGTATATTAGTTCAATCTGCCATAACAAAATACCACAAACTAAGAGTCTTAAACACTGGAAATTTATTTTCTCATGGTTCTGAATGCAAGTCCAAAATCAAGGTGTTGACTAGTTTTGTTTCTCCCGCAGCCTCATTCCTTGACTTGTATAAATGACCACCTTCTTAATATGTCCTCACATAATTGTCTCTCTGTTTATGTTGATGTCTTAATTTCCTCTTCTTACAAGGACACAAGTCATATGGAAATATGGTTTCACCATATTATCTCATTTTTACCTTAATTAGCTTTATAAAAATCTTCTCTCCAAATATAGTCTCATTCTAAGGTACTGAGAGTTAAAGATATTAATTTTTTTTGGGGGGGAGGGTACAATTCAGTTCATAAAAGGTAAAAAAATGCAGAAAAGATAAATATTATAAGACCCAGCTTCTGCCCTTAAGTTGCTTATGATCTAGTTTAGCTACAAATTCATAACTCACTTATCCTTTTGAAGTATATCTGGCATCCCATAAATATTTGTGGAGTAAATGAATAATCGTTAAGTCCGCTACTTTCTAACTTATAAACATGATAATAGCATCTACTCTGCATGATTCACTGAAAAATTAAATGAGAATAAACATATCAGTGCTTTGTGAACTGCCATGTATTATATAATACTACAGCAAGATACAGTTTTGAAATATTAGTTGATGCTTTATTTGTCCCCTGTCAGGGACAAATTTGCCCCAGTTATTTGTTTCCCACTTTTCTCTGTAGCCAGCACTTGGGCAGTAAGTGGGTCTAACTGTGTTCGTTGCCCCAAGGATGGAATTTACACTGAAGAACATAAGGGAACAAGTGCTTTATTCTAATTCCTCAATTTCAAGTATGAGGCCTTTGGAGGAATGGAAAGGATTCAAGATAGAGTGATGTGGGCAAGAATGTGTTGAGTATGAGGGGTTCCCACCCCTTCTTTCTCTTCATGGGAGACCCCTAAAAGTGGAGTTGAGAGGTGGGAGAATTACAGGGAAGTCAGAAGGCAGTAGAGAGACTTTCCTGGGGAAAATAGAAGCCCTGTTTTCTGCTTTCTGGACAGAGAACAAAGCAGCAGCAAACCCCAGGCTCATGTGGTCCTGGAGTCAAGGGTGTCTCATGACTCCTGGTTTGAGCCTCACAAGGTGAAAGGACCTCAGAGAGAGCTGGATCCACATGGGGCAGGTGGGCCCCCATGGATCCTGCATATGTGCCCAGGCCTGCAGCGTGGCTCCAAATCAGCAGAGAAAAGCTGGCTCCGAGCAGGCCCTGCAGATGGGGTTACAAATGTCATTTCAGTGGTTGCGGTGGCCTGAGTCTGAGGAACCTGTGGTGAGGTTGCTGAGGGAACAGACGGCAACGTCTGGGGTCTGCCTGGTGCTCCTCAACTCCCTGGATGCTGCAGAAAGCACGAACCCCTAGAACCTGAACACATTCTGGGATCAATGAAGAGGGAAATTCTGAGTTAAATTAGATGTTTTTCTCCCTGCTCTTGTCCCAGGAATCAGGAATTAAAATGCTGAGTTCTGGAAGAACTAAACTAATACTTCACCCCTGCTGGGTTGGGGGAAAGAGATTCAGACACCCCACAATAGGTTAATATATGATAATGTCCTAACAAAGCTAGTATAATTCATAGCAAACCCTTCTTTATTATGCCCTCAAAACTAAATGCTAACCTCTAACAATTTCTATTGTTTTTACTGGAGCTGCTTCATTTTTCTACATCCACCTTAATTGTGACTCCGGAAGTTGAATGCAGTCCCCTAAGGCAGGCCAGGGCCCCAAATGATGCAAAGATTTGGGGGCTCCCATGTCTGTGCAGGGAGCACTATGCTCAAAGGCATGGGGTGAGGGAAGCTGCAGGAGGGCAGGAAGTTTCCAGAAGACCTGAACATTGGGTTTATCTAAGAGTGGTGAAAGGTAGTTCAAGAAAACAGGACAAGAGCGTCTTAGAAAACCTCAAATGCTGAATGAAATGGAAATGACAGGGATTGACATTACCCCCTTTTGTGATTACCATACATGCCCCGGGAGGTTGGTTTAAAACCGTGCAACTGGCTGTGGACTTGGAGCAGGCTCTCAGTGCCAGTGGGGATTAGCTGGTTTGGGTCTGTTGGGCCCCGCTCCACCTGCCCAGCTCTGTGGGCTGCAGGAATCCTTTTGCAGAAGTGAGGGGTTTCCCTGCACTGAAGGACGATGTGTCCTCTGTGCGGCTGGTGACTGTGGGGCAACATGCTCAGGTCTCCGTCACTAATCTGGGGTGGCTAGAGCACGGGTGGCATTCTCAGATTCTGGGCAGGCTGTGCTGACTTTCTGCCACTGATCTTGTTCACCACCAGGTGGACTGAGCTGCCTGCCAGGTGGCCTCCCTGTGTGTTTTTAGCAGGTGGCACCGGGAGTAGAGGAAGAAAGGAGTTCTGTTTATGAACCTCAAAGAGGCCAGACTGACAGGGCCAACTCTGTCAGGGACTTTGTTTTCCCTGCTCCAAGCTTCCAAGGTAGCCGATGATTAACTGAGCCCCTGACCTGGCGACTTGTGTGCAGGGCAGGCTGGCTAGAGACATAGGAAGCAGGTGTTCCCCCAGGTGACACCAGCAGGAAGCATAATGGAACCACAAAAACAGTGACAGCAATGATGGGCCCAGGCTAGAGTCCAGAGCCTTCCTAGATATTGCTCCTGTCCTGGAGTAAACCATGGAGCAGAATAACTCAAAAACACATCCCGTGGCCACACCACACACTCCCAGCTGTAGGAACTCAGAACTGAGGTTCCTGCAGTACCATCCGGAGGTACCTCCCTGCTGGTGCTTCTGGTAACTTAGACCACCTTGCTTAGGATGCCATCTCCTCTCTGAACCAGGAGCATCTAAAGGCATCCCGGGGATGCACACCCATCTCTGCCCTCACAGCCCTGGGCCTGGCCCCCAAAGTTTGTCTTCTCTGCTCAGTGGAGAGGCAGGGAACATTACAGGGTATTATCCCTGCAGCCATTCCTCCCTCTCTTGAGGGCATTACTTGCCTGTTCCTCTCTTTGAATAGTACAGGAAAACATTTGTATCAATTCCTCTGGGACTTCAAACTCTCAAGCTTCCCTCTCTTGTCTCAAGGTTTCCTCACTGTCCCCCTGGAAACTGCCTCCACGTTTGACCAGATTTCTAGAGTTTGATTACCAGGTTCTGCCTAGATCAATTTTACAGGTTTAGATAGTTAGTTTTCACCATTGAGATATCACTGGCATACTGTACAATTTGTCTATTGAAAGTCTACAATTCTATTTTATGATCTATTCCCACAGTTGTACAATCATCAGCATTACCAAATTCTAAAAGACTTTCACCACCCTAAAAGAAACCCCAGTATCTATTAGAAGTTGCTACCCCTCAACTCCACCCCCCCAGCTCTTGGGAGCTTATTCTGGACATTTCACCTAAATGGAATCATATGATATGTAATCTTTTATGTCTAGCTTTTTTTTACTCAGCATAAGGCTTTCAAGGTTCACTTACAATGTACTATCGATAAGTACTTTCTTTTCATTACTAAATATCATCCCATTGTATGGATATACCACATTTTATTTATCCATTCACCAGTTGATGCGCATCACATACAAGTTTGTGTGAGCGTACATTTTTATATCTTTTGGACATACAATTAGGAGTGGAATTACTGTATCATATGGGAATTCTACATTTAACATTTTGAAGATTGCAGTTTTTGACACATAAGTTAAAACAAAATAAAGGTACTTTCAGAAAAAAAAGGTAATTTTCCTTTCTCTGTTTGGAATCAATTACAAATTGGCATTTCCTGGGAAATTTAAAGAATCTTGATGTTTCTGAACCTGCAACAGATCCTTAGAGATATGCTTCTTCTATGCCTCCTGTCTGCCTGTGGACTAAAAGTCTTAGGCTCAGTGGCAAGGGTGGGACAATAATGAGGGTTTCCTCACAAATGCTGGGAGATTTTGAATGTTTCAGGGGATTCCTTGGAAGCATTTTCCTCACGTTTAAGATAGTAGTGATGGCATCCCTCTTTTGCAAATTTTTTGTCATCCTGCAATAAAGCAATGGCATTTGAGAATGCAATGAATTTATTTTGATATATCTGATCTTTGCTAAATTAAAATCCATGTCCTTCCAGAATGGACTTGAGAAGGTTTACTTGCCCTCTCATCAAGGCTGACGTGAGCAAGAAGGGAAGGAAGGCCTGCTCTTGCTCTTATTTCCAAATCTATCTTCAGGGCTTTCCTTCCCTGGTGCTGTTCCCCACTTGTGATCACAGCCCTTCCCTTACTCTCTGTTCTTCCTGTATTGCAGTTGACTAGGAAAAACCTTGGAATAAAATAAGTGATGTTACATGCTTTGTACTATTTGAGTGAACCAGTGATCTTTGTCACACCAGGATATAGGAGGCAGCTGACTTTGGGTGTGTCGGAGAATTCTTCAACCACGGTAAGAGCTCAGTTGAGAGGAGAGACAGTAAGTTTATCGTGACTCTAATCTTCCATGTTATATGCAGCTGCTATGATTAATAGTCACCATCCAACTTTTGTGAAAACATGAGAATCGCTCTATATTTTTTTTAAAAACTGCACTCATTCCAAACTTCCTTCTAGCTCAACAGCAAGAAAATTAAATTTAGATCAATCTTTTTAAACTCAATCCAGTCCAATAACTTTCAAGCACTTTTCTTTTGAAGTAGAGACTGTATTTCCCACTTTAAAGGCATGATGTTATTTGTATGCTATACTATGAGATTACTAAAAACCCCTTACCCAAGGGCCAGGTTGGTCTCTGCGTTCTTAGAGCTAACACAAAGCTGTCCTGAGTCGAATTGAAGTCTGAGGCAAAAGAGTATACACTAATGATGATTCTATCTTAATTTAAAATTTTGATAATTTTTATTATAATTTTTGCATTGATTTTGATTTTTTGGATAGTGTTAATGTGTGTGATGACTGGGTTCCTGACATCACTTTTAATCTTACACTTGAGGCATTTGGTCAACCTGGTGCAGGCCCTGGCCTAGCATGCAATTAGTGCTCAGTAAACATATGCTTTACTAGAGCACTAAATAAAGAAACACAGGAGAAAATAGTGCCCATGTTCCTTCTGCATTTGGACAGTTTCTGTTGACACCGTGTCATCCAGGTAGTCTTTAATATCAGTACACACAATCCAGAGATACAGGTGATGCAATAGGCTTCATCCAGGAAGGCATCTTAATATTTCTGGTACTCATGGAATTGCATTGACGGAGTACAAAGGTGGGGGTTGGGAGCAGTTTGGACACTAGAAAACACTGAAGTATACACTTTAAGGAAACTAGGAACTTTAACAAATCTAGATCTCACTCCTTTGGCCTAGTGAAATGAAAAGAGCCCCATACTTACAAGCAAACCATGAATTCTTCCTCATTTTGTCATCAGGATCATAATACATCAAAGCATTGTCATAACAAGGCATGGGTTTTGAAATAAGAGAGAACTGGGTTAAAATCTTACTGCACCACTTGCTGGCTATGTCATAGGACAAGTGGCTTGACCTCCCTGATCATTACTTCCTCATGGGAACATGGGCATTATCCTACAAGCCTCAGAGGACTGCACGGAGAATTGCATGGCATAGAGTAAGAGACCATAATAGCATGTGCTACATAGACAATCTTCAATAAAGAGTGTCTAATGGCGCTGCTAGCTTCAGTGGCCACATAAAATCTCACTTGAATGGTGACTTACTCTTAACCCTTCAACTAGTGAGATCTGCCCTGCTCCTTTTGAGGTCAGCAGCTACTAAACTTAGACCAGAATGTATGTGAACAAAGACTGTAATTTGTAATTTGTGCAATTTAGTGTTCACATCCTCTGGAGACATAGCTGTGGTTTGTATTGTGGCTGCCAAGTACTGCCATTTATTCCTGCTGCAGCTTAGAGCTGGGGCAGAATCCAATCTCATCACAAGTACTTTAGATTCCTTGGAAGAAAGGATTTCTGTAGAATATTAATATAAACTGTTATTACAGATACCGCCAAAGTCGCCTTTTTATTTTGTATCTCATCAGAGGTTGTAAAATGAAGCCTTCCAGGAAATATGCAGTTGATTCACTTTGATGCATTCCAACAATGATTTGCAAAATTGGGAGTTCAGTCTTTAGATGTGTATGCTTATATACCTGACATTATATACCAGAGGAAGTTAGGCTAGGTAAATATGCTTCCACTTAGCTCAGGGTCACCCATACCTTGGCACTGGCAATGATACAATGGGCAGAGGTGAAAAGGGTTACTGAAATCATACTCAGCTTCAAGTACATGAGTATGTTGGCCAGGGAATGTCTGGGCATTTGAAGGAAAATTCGTGCAAAGGACGAAGTTCTCATCTCAGCTTCTTCCATTTCCACTGCTGGGGTGAGGCTCTTTTCTTCTTTGCCTCTATGTTTGCAACACATTGTCTTTCCCCCTGCCCGTCTGGTTGTGTTCTCTACTATTGTTCTCTGGTCTGGAGATTCTCTCAGATCTGTCAGCAGCTCTTTCTCCATGTTTGCTGTGTGTGTGTTTGTCTTTCTGGGATGAAGTTTGTTTTTCAAGCTCTGACAGACTGGCAAGGCAAACAAGGTTGCCATTTTTGTTTTGTTTTGTTTTTATGAGTGCGGCAATTTTTAGCCCTTTGAAAACAATCCTGAGACTTGGGAGGTTATAATTCGGGATGCCATGTGTATAGGCATACATTCAGATCTTATTGTGGCTGAGGGAACGAACTGAAGAAAGGAGGTGGAAGACAGATTAATGTGGATGATTTATAAATTGTAAAGGGACCAAGCTCCTGACAGAACTAAAAGATGAAACAGCAGAAAGGAGAGGGATTTTATAGAATATTTTGAAAAGTTAATGTGCAAGAATATGTTTATGTCTGTATATACATATGTATATGGAATGCATAAATAAACACTGCATCTCACACATATACTTACCTCCTGCTTATCTATGTCAGGCTTCTGGCAACCTCATTCTTTTGGAATTCACATGAGTGAAGACAAAAGGGTCTCTGAATGTAATAAACAGCTATCTCAAAGTTGTGCAGTAGACTTGGGAGATACCACTATCTATGTTTTACAGATAAAAAAACAGAGGGTCAAAGAACTTCCACAACTTGCTTCAAAGGAGAGAGCTATAAAATGACAGAGCCAAGGGTAAAAACGCCAGTCTCGTTTCCAGATCCAGGCTGAATCTAGAAGTCTTAACTTCAGAATGATTCTGAAAGGTACAGATGCTGAGAACTCATCAGACGCAGGTGAGATTCCATCATCTACCTCTGGATATCAGCAATTAGGCTGATCTGAAGCACAGTTATTACAAAAATAATTTTGTGGTTGGCTACAGGCAATGCTTTTCTTCAAGCATGCATGCAGAGCCAGAGGTCCATTTGGAAAGTAAAAATTAACAACCTATGTTAGGGTTCATCTTTTTTTTTTTACAAAGGTACACCCAATGTACTTTAGAACTTTTCTCCTTTTAGCCATGACAGCTCTTTGGGAGTATGAGATATATCTATTTACAGTAATCTTGAGATAAGTATCTTTATAAGTCTCATCTTTACCATTACTTCTCTGTTTTGGCCACTGAGAAAGTCACATTTAAAGGTGAACATCCCTGGGTTCTCAAAATCATGTACTTTTGTTGGACTCTAGTCACACCACAAATCTTCATCTTTAGGATAACCCCAAAAGAAGAATAGTTGTGAACATATACTGGGGACTTGAGAGCTAACAAGAGAAGGTTGTTTGTACTATATTAGTAAAGAAGTAGTTTTTGCAAAGCGGCGCAGGTAATGGATTCAAAAGAAGCCTGCCTCTCTGGTTGTGCCTGATGATTTCCTGAATCCTCAGATGACATAAAGACATATCTGAGCTTGGATACTCAGTCCCAGGTTACCTAAGGACCTAGGTTTGATCCAAAATTCAATAATTCCAAATGATGAAACAGTCTCTAAACCATCACAGAAAAAACGTATTATAGTTATTATCTTGTGTTATAAGAGTGCACAGCACTTCTGGTAAGAATTAATGTTCTAAACCCAACACATTCAAAGGTAAAAGCAGTTTACAAAGCTTGTAAGCTCTTTGAAGACAACGGCTATTGCCTCTATACCTCTTACTTAGACACTGGGCTTCAGTAGGAAGATCTCATTACTTGATGACTTCTGGTCATCTAGATAAGTACCTCATTAGTTAATGTGAGCTAATGTGGATAGTTCTGAAGAAAGACTTATTTCTTTTTCTGTGTCTTTTGATATTATTCTGTTTAAGCTTTCTTTGGTGTCAATGAACAAAGAGCAGATAAACACAGTCAATTTATCAAAATTAAGTGTGCAATGGTCATCAATACCGTAAATACTGATATAAAAATAGTAATAGCAGCGAGGAAATATATGAAGGACCTTTTATATTCCGGGCCACTGCATGGCTCATAAAACTGCTGTTCTATGAACCCACTTATTTCCCAATATGAATTCCGTACCCACGATAAGGCAGGAAAAAAAAGTTGGACCATAGACTATATTTTAGAATGTGATCATGAGAGGAAAGCAGAGTATAACATGGAGGTGTTAAATGGCAGATCTGTGATAAATATAAATATCAAATGTGTTATTTTGATGTATATGAGCGATAATTGGATTTTTAAATTACCCAACTATAAAGAACAGAATCTATAGTGCAAGAAGTTTAGCTATGAAAATAATTATAAGAAAAAACTCTGTCAGCCTTACATATAATTTAAAAATACATGCACATATATATTGGGAACATTCTGAGTTTCAATTTCCCACCCCCAGACTTCTCAATAAAGTTATTGCAACAAGTTTGTAAAGTATGAAACTAGATCTTTCTTAACCTCTCCCTGATTATGAAGAATAAGGAGTAAAACAGAATTTCTAACCAATGAGGCATTCTATACATTCTTGTTACCTTGTCTTTGTCCAACGGTAGCCTAATACACCATGGAGTAGGAATCTATTGGCTCCTAGAACATCGTCAGATGAAGAAAATAGTACTTGTAAAAGTATGTCATTCATTTATCCCTATTTCATTTATTTGATAGGCGTTTGTTGATAATTATTGTGTACCATGTACTCTGTTTCACTTTTCAATATTTAATCCTCACAACAGCTGTGGGAGAGTGGTACCAGTATTATGCTTATTTCAGACTTCAGGAAGCTAACTTACATAATTTGAGAAACTTGACTAAAGTCATATAGCCTTCAAATAGTAAAACTGAGATGATCTCTTATGAGTGAAATGCATTACAGGTATGCTGAAACAGAATGAAGGGTCTGGTCAACTCAGGAGCTGATTTGGTTGAAACAGAAAGGAGGGTCTGGTCAACCCAGGAGCTGATTTGGCTTTTAGAGATTTGAACTTTATGCTTTGGGAGAGAATCTACTTGGTTATAACCTTGGGATAATAAGTGGCTTCTGGTAAACATGACTGTTATGATCAAGAAAATCAACGTAGAAAGTGGAAATGTGGAATTCAATTATTTATATCTAGATACTCTACATGGATCTTTAAAAGCTTTAAATACAGCAAGGAATTCTTAACAATCAAAGTTTTAGAGGGAGGCCTTCCCTCCTGCCCCTTTCTGGTTAACTATGTATTTAACTCCTCCTAAACTTTCATTAAGGTTCATTACATACATTACTGGTAGTATAAAAGTGAGTTTGAATAAGTATTCAAATTCACTGAATTTTTATGAATCCAGAGTATCTTAAATGATATCAGTGTTCAAATTTATAAATTTTGCAACTGATCAGGCCTGTTTACTTCTGATAAGGTTTTTAAAAAACAGTAAAATAGCTTCATATGTATGGAAAGCTATATTCAACTTTGTGCAGGTTCTAATCAAATGTATATGTGCAGATCATAAAATTGGAAATTGATAAAAATATTTCAGGTGTAAAGTCATCGAAGATTTATTCAAGTTTACACTCATGACATTTAAGGTGAGAACAGTGAAAATAGAAAGCTTTGAAAAATAGTCATCTAAAAATACCCAGTAATATATGATTAATGTCTGTTTCTAATCTAAATGCCAGAAAAGGATCTTCTTCCGAGACCTGAGAAGAATATTGGCACATGCCTAGAATGTGGACCAACATGGCACCATGGGGAATTGATTAAGAGGATGCATAATGACATAGGATATGAAATTCTTTTCCATCAATATTTTCATTTTTATATTAATTTTATATATTCACTGATTCTAGAAACAACTCTTTAATTTGCCATTCTAATACTTGAAATGAAACAGTAAAAGTGAACTGAATTATAGAGATAATCAATAATCAGTGATGTGATAAGAAAACGGAGGCAAAAGAAATAATATCAAGGGAAGATACTGTCTTAATCATATGGCAAATATGCTGTGGCACGAAAAATACTACGGAGCAAGAAATATATGTCCATGGTAATCAGCATCAAGTACAATGAGATGGAAGCCACTGGTTTGGATGGTCTACATTACTAGTAACAGTGGCAAACAATTACTGCAAGGTCAAACTCAACTATCTGTTATTATACATAGCACAATAGGGTAGCGCAAATCCATTTTGGATTCTTCTCTAAGAAAAGATAATAAGTTTTTAGAAATATCAGGAGGTTATTATTATTAGAGGTTCCCCTCCCAATGTGGTCATTGGCATAGGATAAGGAGAAAATCAGTTATTAAGAAAGAAAAATTGAAATGAAAACATCTTACTCCTAGTTTTTGCCCTATAACTAAGTAGCTATTTGTCATGCCTTGACCTAGAATTATGGAAAATTCCGAAGTGTAGAATGCATGTAAAAGTCTTTTAGTGCACTATAAACAAAACATAAATGCTTTTAATATCAAAGTTTTTTTTATCAGGCATTTTAGCTAAAACATTTCCTTTCTCTTACATATGTCCCTTTTGTTTATTTGTTTAGGATATAAAATATATACAATAATGAGAATATGAAATGTTACTAAACCATTTGCTATTGTTTATATGCCTTAAAGAAAAATAATTTAAATACTTTTTATAGTTCCAATTGCCCCTGACAATTGTAACTTCTGGGGAGACAAGATAGCCAAAGTTATCCATTATTATACCAACTCATAGGAAAAAGAAGAAATAATAAATCATAACAAAAATGAAAACTACACAATGATAAAACAGTCAAACTTAGAGGAGTCATGTTAGCATTTTTATTTAAAAAGCTATAAACTTAAAAAATTATATTTTTAAAAAGAAAGTTTGAAAATTAATGAGCTAAGCATAAAATTTATGAACTAGAGAATGAAGTACAGAATAAAAATACAAAAATAAAAGGAAAGACATAAAAAAGAAATTACCAGAAATGAATGCAAGAGAAAGCAAGATATAATAATTGCATCAATAATGCTATAAAGTAATTTCTTAATAATATAACAAAATTGATAATTTCCATAAGACTTAGTAAGTAAAAAAGAAAGTACAACAAAAATATTAACAACACAAAAGAGGACATTGTGAAGTAGATAATAAAGACTAAAAACCTAGAGAATATTTTAATCAAACTTGCACTGATAAATTTAGACAAAACTTAGATAAAATGAAAAACTTTCTGGAAAAATCATCTTTCCAAAGAAAACTAAATTTAAAAATAAAGAAAACAAAAAGTTTTATAACCATTAAAGAAACAAATTAGTAGCTAAAAATATTTCTACAAGGGAAACAAAAGCCTAGATAGTTTTATAAGCAATCTCTAACAACCTAGGAACAAATAATTCTAATAATAGATGAACTTTCTTAGGGAACAGAAGATGAAAAAATATTTCCCAACTCATTTTTTAAAGACAGTATAATTTTGACAACAAAACTAATCAAAGCTTGTACAATAAAAAAATTAAAAGCCAATTTTATTTTTGAATATGCATACAAAAAATCTGGCAAAGAGTATTAACAAATCAAATCTAGTACAGAAAAGGCAACATACAGTAAATAAGTTTGATTTGTTTTAGTAATGCATAATTTAGCTCAACATTTAAAGATCTATTAATATAATTTACAATATCAATACATTTAAGAAAAAATAATCTAAACCTAGACAATTTTCTTAACATTTAATATCTACTTGTGATAAAAATGGTCAGAAAAATTGAAAGAGAAGAGTTTCTCAATGTTCTGTGCAACATTTTACTAAATATTTTAGCCAGAGAAATAAGGCAAGAAAAATATCTATGAACTTGAAAGTCAAAAACAAAATTGTCATTATTTGTTGACTCTGTGATGTTCAATAAAGGGCAAAATTATTTATATATAAATCATTAGCATTATTATAAAATCTTAGCAAGATTGATAAATTTAAGATCATTTGTGAAAGGGTCCTTTTTACTTCCCTACCACAGTGACAAACTATGGAAAAGTGGGAACGTAAAATACCTAAAAATATACTTAACACAAAATAAATACATTTTATTCATGAAAAAATGCCAGAGTATTGAAAAATATTGAAAAATAGGTAATCAACTGAGAACTCATTCTAATACATAGGAATGCTACATTGTAAAGTTGATGTTTGTGCAGGAGTATACAGATAGATGAGTGACCAAAAAAATAGAACAAATCTAGAAACAGATCAATGGTCAAAAAGATTTCAATAGATGAAACCAAGAAACTGTTTCATCATATGAAAAAATAAAAGTAGATTCCTACCTACACTATTCACACAAATAAATCCCATAAGGCTTAAGATTTATATGTGAAAGAGGTGAAAGTCTTTCCTACCTACATGTTGTACACAGGATACTTAGTGCTTTTGAGGTCATGGAGCAACAGAGCCTGTGCATTCAAAGACAGGTTCAGAGATGTCCACAGCAGTACTGGTCGTGGCAAGAAACTGGAAACAACCCAAATGTCCATAGAAGGAACAGGGACAATGTTTAGCAAAGAAAAAAAAAGTGTGGCCACAAATCACCTTATGCAGCAGGAAAGATAAATGAATTACTAGTATACACATCAACAGGGAGATAAATGCGAAGAAAAAACACGTTGTGAAGAATAAAAACTGTACAATTTCAGCTTCTTAGGTTTCAAAAATGAAATATGTTGTTTAGAAGTCATACTTACATGAAGTAAGTCATTCTTACTTTAAATAGAAATGAATGGTGAACTCACAGTTGAAGAGTGTGGCCAGCTTTACACTGTGAGAAGGGAAAGGAGCTGGGAAGGGCAGAGATGGTTTCAAGTGTATTGACATCGTTCTCATTCTCATCTGGAGAGTACATATATGAGAGTTTATTTCAATTGTATTTTCCTATCTACCCATCGTCTGTCTATATCTATCTATCTATCTATCTATCTATCTATCTATCTATCTATCTATCTATCTATCTATCTAGAAGAGAATGAGATGTCTCCCATATCCCCAAGCTCTTCGCTGAATCTGGTGAATATTTGTGCCCCCAGCAAATGAAATGGGAATGCATTCACAGATCTTCTAGGCCACACAGTGTCTAAGTGAAGGAACCAAGAGAAGGAGTCTCTGGATTCTGTTCTGCAGTCAGGTGGTGATCCCGAAGATTAAAGAGCTGAAGGAGAGAGCGGGATACTGAAAGCGGGACCAGGAGTATGGAGCTTAAGGTCTACACGAATTAACCTAACTCCACTTTAGTGGACTTTGAGTGAATTTTGCAGAAGCCGGATCAGGAAGGAGCTGTCCTCTGAAATGCTGCTGGATGGGCTCCCGGGGCAATTAGGAGGCTGTAGGTCCTCAGACAGCTACCCTGGGGCCCATTGCTTTTGGGCAGGACAGAAGGTGTTTTCCGAATTGAAGGCTCTGCTGGGGGGAGCAAATGAATTACAGTAGGTTGTGAGATGGTGGAGGGGACCTTAGTCTCAGAAGACTCCACCCCTTTCCCCCAACTGGCTGTCCTCTGCCTTCATCTGGAAGCATTCTAATCTACCCCTTCCTCCTGCACACAGTTTAATCCTTTCAGGACTATCTACAGTCTTCAGAATAAAATCCAGACTCAAGGATTGGGATGTGGCCTTTCCCATTTATATGTCTCATGTCTTCCTCTCCCACTCATGCCCTTTAAAAAACACGCCATTCCTGCCCATACCTCTGGCGATGGCACTTCTTATCACTCTGACCTTATTACATCTCTATCAAAGCCCATTCTCCTTCAGGGCTTAATCTAAAGCACCACCTCCCCAGGGCAGCCTTCCCTGGATCTCTCAGACCCACCAGGCTTCATTCTTTCTGCCCTACTCTGCCTGAAGCAAACCTCCAATGGAGTAATGATTACCTTGTACTTCCTCAAACCTAGGGTAGGAGCCTGGTGTCTTACAAGGGTTTGATATTAAATTAATACAAATATCATACAAAAGAGTCACTCCTGAAATACTAGAAGAACAATCTTTTCATTCCTGTCTCTCTCCTTCCATCAGAAATCAGATTCCTGGAAATGAGGAAAGCTCACAGAATATCCTGGTAAAGTTATCAAGTGAGAAACCCTAATTAATGACCTTGAACTACAACCATTTAGAACCCGATATGTAGCACGTATATTTCTTGATAGCAGAATGGTCAAAGACAAAGGGTTTCATTCATACAAAAAAATCTCACTGTGAGTTGCTTCTTGATACCCTTATAATCTGCAGACTGAATTTTTAAGAGTCACTATCCTATTAGAACTTCTAATTATTTGCTATAGACCCCCAGTAGCTACAATAAACTACCACAGATTCTATTTACTATGATGAAGTAATCAGCCCAGCTGATTAATGGACAATGCACATAAGTGAAGCAGAGCAGCCAATTACAGGTAGAAACAATATGTGTCTTTGGGTTCCAAGGAGAAATAGATCAATATGGTTTCATATAGATAAGGAGCCCAAGCTAAAGGCGAGATGTGATTAATGCGTTCCATGGTGTTCCACATAAGAGTAGCTTGTGGCCAAACTCAGAGAGAAGTTAATTAGATGAAGCAGAAAGAAGTGGAATGAATGGAACACAATCAGTGTACAAACAATGGGCGAAGGCTCTGAAAGTCAGAACGAAAGTTAAAGAAAAGTATCAGCAGCAATTGCTCAATACTGTGGTGTCTTGAAAGTCCTTTCCCATTAAAATAATACAGGTTATAATGAGACTGTCATCTTCTAGATCACTTTTAAGACAAATCTGCTTTTTTCTAAGTTTTGTAGAAGCACTATTTTGATACCCCATTCATTCATTTACGTACCAAACATTTTTAGCTACCTCTTCTGTTCTTGATGCAACATTGAGTCCTAAGAATATGTAGATGAGGAAAATTTCATCCCTGCCTTGATTAATTGACAGTACCTAAGAAAACACAAGAAGGAAGCAGAGAGCATTCACACATTGTGATGAGTGCTACCAGAGAGTACACAAAAATGCTCTAATGTGAAAATCAAAGCACTAGAACCATGGAAAATCCATCTAATGGACAGAATTACAAAAGTACAAGTCCAGAACCAGAAACCAGCTCCTATCTCAGCTCTGCCACTGATCAGCTTATTAACTGGGGCATTCCATTCTCTCTGGGAAGTCAAGTGGAGACTGAAAATGGATGGAATAATTTTTAATTTTCTTTCTTTTTTTTTTTGCATGTGTGTGTGTTTTTATTGAGGTAAAATATAACATAAAATTTACCCTTTTCACCATTTTTGAATATACAGTTCAGTGGAATCAAGTAAATTCGCAATGTTGGATAACCATCACAATTATTCAGTTCCAAAATATTCATGACTCTAAACAGAAACTCTGTACTTATTAGACAACAACATCTCACTCCTCCTTCCCCCAGCACCTGACAACCTTGAATCTACTTTTTGTCTATGAATTTGCCTATTTTAGATATTTCATATACATGGAATCGCCTAACATTGGCCCTTTTATGTCTGGTTTATTTCAGTTAGCATGATGTTTTCAGATTCATTCATGGGGTAGCATGGAACAAATGTCATTCCTTTATAGTCTGAAACATATTGGATGGAATAATTTAAGGTACATGCTGGCTCTATGATTCTGGGCTGAGGTTAAGGATGGTCATAACTTGTAGTGCCTCTGAGACGCAAAGAACATGAAAGCACTTCTATGCCTACTTTGCCACAGAAATTCAGAATTCCTAGGGCCAAATAGTGAGACTCTGAGGTCCATTCAGACTTTCTCAGTCCACAGCTGGGCCCCATACCACACCCCCAGGGAACACAAACCTACACATGGGTCTCCATCACCCAGTGCTTTTGCTCATAGGCCGCCTCTAACTGCAACATGCTTTCCCTTACTACCTTATCTTCTCCTGGAAACATCACCCTTTAAAGCTTCTTTTATCTAGCAAATTGCGTTATAATTATCTGTTTCCTGCAATTTTCCATACTAACTTCCATGATTTTTGAAGGCAGAGGCTCTGTCCTTTTTTATCCCTGGATTGTAATCACATGGCACAGTGCCTGGCACCTAATGCATGTGTGTGTGTGTGTGTGTGTGTGTGTGTGTGTGTGTGTGTGTGTGTGTTTCAAATTTGAGATTACATGATATGATCATACTATGCAACCTCAATAAATCCACATTTTCATTCATTACAGCCATAAATCAGTTGGAAAACAAAAAGGAGAAAATGACTTGGGAGACTTGGCACAGCAGGTGGACATCTGAAGATGAAGGCGTGACTGATTTTAGGGGCGGGTGACTGTGGGAACTTTCAGGTTCCCTAAAATGTCAATGACTCCACCAGTACTTGGCCTTCAGATCTGTAGACTCGGAAACTCTGTCTCCTGAGGACATCCCCCACCCTGGGTGCATCAATCTCTGGGATGCTGATCCAGGCTAGCAAAACCCCCCAAGATACTGGTGTCTATAACCAGAATAATGATTTATTAATTTGCAGGGGGAACTGCATCTGTTAGAGAGATCAGACACTTGCATGGACCTGACTATCATAATCTCTTCCTATAGGCAAGTCAACCCATAATCAGAAGGTTGCTCTGTGAGCAGACAGTCCAAGCAGAGAGGTGCAGGGAAAGGAATAAACTGTCATTGTCATCAGGCTGAAACAACCGAGTACGTCTTGCAACTGGTTTATATGTTGGACTTGCCCATACAGTTCTCCTCCAGCATTGCTTCTTAGATGGGCACCAACAACCAAGAGATGTGATGCCATGGCCCCAGAAAGCCACGGAATTACGTCCTGCTACCCGTGTGGTCTTCATGCACTTAGCTTTGTCTGTGATCCTGACTGTCCTCAGCTAAGAAATGAGGATAGTAATAATACCCACCTCTAAAGTGTGCAAGATTTATACATGGTCTGGAGAAAGCAACTGGCTCAGGGCCTGGTACATGGCAGGTACTCCATAAGTGGACAGTTGTCATATTTACCTATGGGATTCTCCCACACTGATTTCTCTTTTACAGGTTTGTGCTAAAAATAGGCTTCCTTCAAGTCAAGATGGCCTGGGAGCCTTGCAGTTTCTTTAACATGCCTTAGCCTTTTGTTATCCAGGAATGGCTTCCATTAGAAGGATTTTCCTAACTTTCAGGTCTTATTCCTAGCAAGACTGTTGTACTCTCACACTAACTATGTTTGCCAACATAGACAACACTGTCATCCAGAGCTTTTCGTGACTTCCACCTGCCATTCTTTTATTTTGGTTGTCAAATTATTCAGAACTCTGGTAAAGAAAAGTTTTTCCACATGGAAATTCCTCAGAAACTGAGTACTACTCCGAACTATTCTGAGCATTTAATGTGTAGAGTGCAAATACATTTTGAAGTTTCTGGAGAAAACTCCCTAGTATTGCTCCTAAGTCCCCCTTGTGTCTTGTCAGATTAAGTTCAGAGTAAGGGCCAAGAGTGTTGGGGACTGGGACCTGGGCATGGTCAAGCCTGGACACCTGCAACTTTAGAGGAGGCCATTGTCCATGCCTTTGTAGACCATAGCCTGCAGGATGAATCCCCAAGGACACCATGGGATCTCTAGGAAAGCTCTCTGTACTTAATAAATAATTACTCCCCATTCCTTCCTTCTCCAGCTGGTGGTAAACACTAATCTGCTTTGTGTCTTTTCTAGATTTACCAGCTCCAGATATTGCATGCAAGTGGAATCATACAACATGTGACCTTTTATGTCTGGCTTCTTTCACTTTGCATGATGCTTCTGAGGTTTGTTCACACTGTAGTATGTATCAGTAGTTCTTTTTATGGCTGAGTAATATGTACTTCTACCTGTTTTTGTGAATAAAGGTTTTTTTGGATATATAAAAAAAGAAAAGCAAAGCAACAGTCAGCTTGGTGGTGCTCACCTTGTGTTTGTCCGTCTCTTCTATTCCCCCTTCCTTCCTTCTGACTCCTATGGGACTGCAGGTAAGCGTTGCCTCAGATTTTCTTTTCTGGAGTCTAGCCTAAGCTGGATCCAATTTTTCTCTGTAACTCTGGTGCCTGGAAATGCACTTTATGCGTAGTGAGTGCTCAGTACATGTTTAATGCCTTAGAGAATAAAAGAATAACTGACCATCTGAGGGTCACACTGAATTAAGGAATGAGTCTCATATGTATACCTATATTTCCACTGGGCAGCACTTTGAGTTTTAGTACTTCAGTTTCTCTGATTGTAACATGCTAAAGAAAAGGAATAAAGATCAGAGGAAGAAAAGGGAGGAAAAGAGAGATTCCAAAAGAAAAACTGCCTCTCAAATCCAATCTGTTCCAGTTGCCTTATTTGCCGAGTTTCACTTGGGCCAAAACATTGCTAATTGAACAAAAGGGAAAGCAAAACCTGAATCCCAAGAACAGGGAGCACCAGGAAGATCTCTCAGACAATGAATGGTGGGTCATTTTTAATCCAGACAAACGTCAAAAGCATTAGCAGCTCAATGTCAAACACCCAACTTATGTGAACCTTTAATTAGTTGTAATACTTGGATGCATTTCCTGGGAAGCTGTGTTTTTTGTTTGTGTGTTTGTTTGTCTCATTTGTTTGTTTGTTTGCCAGTGAGCTCACCATGCTCAGTGTTTGGCAACATTCTCAAACTGAAGCCACTGGATTGAGAGCCACAAACCAGACTTCGAGACCCTGCCTTGCCATTCATTCTATGTGTGATCCTGGTGTGTGTTGTCCCTTCAAGACCTTTGTTCCTTTGTTTCCTTTTGTGTAAAGTGAAGAGAAAGAGTTCTAACCTTCCATCATTCTATGACTCGTAGCAAGACAGCTAAATCACCATTCATCATTTCTGGGTACTTTAATCTGGTGAAATTTCAGCTTGCTTAACATAATCTAGAGAGGATGTTCTGAGCTGCAAGCTCTCCATGCCTAAAACCTTGCTGACCTGACGGAAGAGTCAAAGGGAGCCAAATATGGAGGTCCTGTGGTCAACAGGGCTTAGGACCTCAGAGCATGGGAGAGACAAGAGACCAGTAGACCTGGGCCTACAGACCACTTGCCCTGAAATAAACAGAGCAGTCCCACCCACTGTCCAAGGGGACCAGCACACATGTCCTATTCAATATGAGGCTCATCAAGGTCAGCCTTAGGGTCAGAATTTTTTTGTTTTCCCTAAAGAACCAGAGTTGATTGAAATGTTCAGGGTATGGGTCTCAGTTCTCTGCACATGAGTTGCTGCAGCCTTTGATGTGATAACATCCAAAATGTTATTACCATTTGTACTGTCTTTATTGAGATATCCTTTATTTTTTCAGCAAAAAGAGAATATGAGCCGTTGCTGAAGTGTTGATTTTGTTGTATACTCATTAGGGAAGTAGGGACAACATCTAAAGACCTGTGCTGCTTCACGTTCTAAGCCTTGTGTGGTCTTCCCTGATCAAATGAGAAGATGCTACTAGAAGCTGACATACTTTTTCAAGCACTTTTTACTCTTGCAAAGTGATCTCATCTTCTAATAATAAATGACCATTCTTACATTTTCTCAGGGCATTCTCTTCACCTAGAATGTCTTTCCTGATGAACCAAGAGATTCACCCCAAATCACCAAAGTGTCAGTGTGATTTCAGTCAAAGATCCATCTGATAGGGGACCCTACCTCTCTTCTGGGCTGCCATTCCACTACTCAGGGGACATCTACCCACAGCTTCTTACTTACCACCTTGGCTGTGTTGGAATGGAGGTTGCTATGCTGATCTTGTACAATCTCTGTCTCCTGGAGATTATTTGATGATTTATGGCATTGTCTTCACTTCCACAGGCTTATTTAGCTTGTACCCAGGATGCCTGGGTTTCTTTGCTGTTTCAAATAGTCATGAGTTCTTACTGAGTGCCAGGCCTTGTTTTGGGAAATAGGAAAACAGAGCAGCCAAGACTGAACCGTACCTTCAAGGAGCTCAGAGTCTATGACACTGCTATGTGACATGTTATATGCATGCATAGGAAAAAATAGAAATATCCTATAGAAACAGAGAATATAATTTCCTTAAGGTACTAGAACTTTTCTCTCTCAAATAAAAATACTCTGTTAAATAAAGATATAGTTATTGGAAGTCTAAAGTGATTTTATATCTTTGAAGAGTATTCTGTAGCAAAAAAGATGTGCACCCTGCAGATGAATATACACATCTGTGCACCAGTCAGTGTCATACATCTATATTGTTATGTCATGCAACATTTTAGTCAAACCAAAGACTTTTATTTTTCTTCTGTGTATTCATTTGGCCATCAAAGTAAAGGTGTGCTTGAGGTGCTGTGTTAACGTTGAGAATACGTAGGCACTGAGATGAGAAGTTATTGAACAAGGTCACATTGTCACCCTGTGGGAATATAAGGATTTAAGTCTAAATCTCCTGGCACCCAACTCAGTTACATTTCTATGGGTCCACACCGCCTCTGCAGCTATCAATTCACCTCCGATACAGAAAAAATAATATTATCTTAGTATTTAAGGTAAAATAGATATTGAAAATTTGTTGCTATATGTATTGAATTGTCTAAGGGAATTCTATAAACTCTTAAAGAAAGCAGCAAGGAAGGAAATTGTGTTTGTCACCCATTTACCAAATGGACTCAGTGTAGAATTCAGTTAATGACCTGGTGCTTCCCTCGTTTTCAGAAACAAAGTTGGCTAGTTTCCATCCCTTGGGAGATCACATAGGGTGACTGCATTTTCTTGGAGAGCTGAGAGAGACAGGGACTTTCATTTTCGGTTTTGTGTCGGTTGACTTCCAAGCCTATGCATGTGACTTGCCTTTTATTTTGACCAGAAGAGAGAGCCAGGCCTATCAGGAGACACACTGTGTAGGTGGCAGGAATGTGCTTTCCATGAGTGCAGACAGTGGTGTTGTCCTCGGTGCTCACACTTCAGACTTCTCTCTCAAAGGAGGAAAGGAAATTGTCGGCCTGTGAGAAGAGCCGGGATCCGAGAGCACCAGTGGCTGTCCTGAGTTTACAGCAGAGCTTCACAATACTTACTTTGGATCCCACAGCCTCCACCCCTGGCCTTCTGGCAGGCACACTACTGCTTTTCAAATACACAAACTGAACTCCAGGTAAGGGAGCTGACAGTCCCTGGGAGTTTCTGTTTTTGTAGAGGAATGTTTTGAAAACATCCACTCTTGCTCCCCCCACACTCCTTTCCAGTGCGCCTGGCCTGTTCTGCACTGTGCACATTCTGGCTCTTTGCCAGAGGCTTGGAAAATCTTGCCAGGCTAAGGGGGGTAGGTGGTGACTGACCAGGAGTGAGACATACCTCTCCCAACCCAGCTGTCTGCTCACTGCAGCTCAAAGCACTCATACCTTGAGGGAGTGAAACCCAAGTCACACATCCTGACAGCCCGTCACCTGACTCCCTTGGAAAACACAATCAGGAGTGTCCTGCCCACTCACATCCTGAGTTGGCCAGGCTCAGTAGATGCCGTGCCACCAGCCCCTGGCTCACCCGGCTTTCCTGGTACGTCTGCCCCTCAACTCTTTGTGCAGCTGGAGTCCCAGAAGGGAGTAATAATTAAAGAAAACTTTGTAAATGTTCAAACTGAATAAAACTGTTGTTGTTGTTCATGGTTCCTTTTCTTCTTTTTTTGCCATCTGGAGCCACAACCTGTCCGGTTTGCAAGCCCAGATCCACGTCCTGTTTCCTCCCGTCACTTGTCTGTCGATCCTCTTTGCTGGTGGTTCTGTACAGAGAAGGGATTTGCTGGTTATTTTTGTTCCCTCCCCTGCACGCCAGAGCCCTGCGAAGCTCGTCACTGTCCTGGCTCCAGCGCACCTCCTCATCTCCTTGCTTTCCATATGCTTTGAAGATATTCCTGCCTCTACCACTCATTTGCAAAGCCATGTGGCATGTGTGTGCGTGTGGCTGCCTGGGTTTCTTGTCATTGCCACCAAGAGACTGCCCATCTGAAGGGCTGAGAGGCCATCAGAACCGGGTGCTGTCCACAGCTCTGGCTGCTCCCTCAACCTAAAAATACATTTTTAAAGTGACAAAGAAAAACGAGTGGATGAAAATAAAGAAATAAAATCATCCCAATCCTAATAGATTAAGGCTTCAAATACATAGATATTGCAAGTGAGTACAAATCACCCTGTCCTTGCAAGGGGAGGGAATAGTATTGTGGGCTGAACTGTGCTCCCAAGAAGTATATATGGAAATCCTAACACCAATACTTGGAAATGTGACCTTATTTGGAAATAGGGTCATGCTGTAGATGTAATTAGTTCAGTGAAAATGAAATCATTCTAGTGTAGAGTGAGCCTCTAATCCAATGTAGCAAGTGTTTTTATAAGAAGAGGAAAGTCTGAAGGTAGGCAGGCACAGAGAAAAGACAATGTGAAGAAACAGGGAGAAAATGGCCATGTGAGATGGCAGCTGAGATTTGAATGATGCATTCATGAGCTAAAGGAAACCAGGGGCCACCAGAGGGTGGAAGACACAAAGGAGATTCCCTTAGATGCTTCAGAGATACCATCCTTATTTCTAACTTCTAGTCGCCAGCATGGGGAGAGAAGAAACTCTTGTTTTAAGCTACCCAGTATGTATGGAGGTCACAGGAAACTAACACAATAAGAATATACCCCAAATCGAATATTATCTACATAAATAGCTGTAAAATGTATTCTCTTTGATAAAACTGTATTTCTCATCCAACAAATGCTTATTCAACATATATTCTCCCAGAATTTCTCTATCCTTTTTCTATGCTTCCACAAATGCTTTTCTTATTAGATGCCAACATTGTGGGCACACAACAATAAATCAAGCATCTGTATTTATTCTCAAGAATTGCAGTCTGGCAGTAGAGTTGAGGCCTCTATATAAACTCTTCTGCATGTGAGAATTTGTACACCTCTCTCTCAAGAAAACCACAAATCAAGTGCAGTGGGAGTGTCTTCTGGGGACACCAGGGAAACTTCAGGGAAGATGTGACATTAGAGCTGTCCATGGTGATGGTGGTTGGCACCATGGAGACTTGGGAAAGTAGCAAATGCCCCAAGAGTACCTGGAGAAGTGAGAGATGGCTTTACAAATAAGGAGATGCTTGTGCCAACGCTTGAGAAGAGAGGGCATTTGAAGGACAGAAAGAGTGTGGTAGTGGTAGTATTTCTTGCCATTTCATTTTGGATAGAATGAAACCATGTGCAAAGACAAGGAGGAGGTGAGAAAAAGTCTTCAGTCCTGAAGCCAAGTCATGAAAGTTTTCAACTGAGACACACAAGGTCTGAACTGTAGTTTAGCTGCCGGTGAGGCTGTTCTAACATAGTGGATGCTTCAGTGACTATTGTCACATGGAGAGTGTCTTCTGAGTTGCATGATGTCTGGACTTCCTTACCCAGATTTAAAGCATGTTAATATCTGTTTTTTATTATGTATCCAAAGCACTAAGCTAAATAGTTTTATTTAACACCTACTCCATGAATAGTTGATTTCTGGGAAGTACTTTTTCTTTCTTTGTCTAGCCTATTAAATTTACTCTCAGATACATACCTGAAAATAAATTTTCTTGACCCAGAGTGAGAGTGAGGCTTGAAAGGTCATTTAACCCTATCTCTACCCATCAAAAAAACTCCCCAACACTCTACCCTCCCCTTAAGCACTTTGCTAGCAGTCATTCAGAGCCAGTGATGCAGGCACAAAACGATAGCCACCTGAAGTGATCCATTTCATTGTTGGTTTTCGAAAGTGGAAGAACAGGCACAGAGAATCAGAGACTTCCAAAACCTTTCTCCAGGTGGCCCAGCACCAACACTCGGGAATCATTCCATCTAAGTAAGCAGGCTATCTTTCTTGAAGGGGCCATAGAATGACCCTGGATATAACAACAGGGGAAGAGATCAGACATGAAGGTCATTTCCCTTGTGCCCTTCCTCTATCCTCTACAACCACAGCAGTTGTCACAGAAATCACACACTTATGATAGTTCATTTTGACCCACAGCTATTGAAATCACTAACAGAGCATTGAAGAGTGAGCTTTATTTTAAAATATATATATGTGCTGGGAAAACTGACTGATCACATGCAGAAGATTGAAACAGGACCCCTCCCTATCACCATACACAAAAATTAACTCTAAATGGATCAAAGACCTAAACATAAAACCTCAAACTATATGAATCTTAGAAAACACAGGAGACACTCTTATGGAAACTGGAACTAGCAACCAATTCCCGATCAGAACCCTAAGTGCCCATACCATAGGAAATAAGATAGACAAGTGGGACCTCATTAAATTGACGAGCTTCTGCAAAGCAAAAGAAACTGTCAAGAGAGCAGGGAGATAGCCCACAGAAAGGGAAAACATATTTGCCAACTGTATATCTGACAAAGGTCTAATAACATCTAGGATCTACAAGGAACTCAAACGTGCAAAAAAAAAAAAAACAAAAAACATCATTACAAAGTGGGCAATGAAATGAATAGACACTTCTCAAAAGAAGACATACGAGCAGCCAACAGATACATGAAAAAATGTTCAGCCTCACTAGTCATCAAAGAAATGCAAATTAAAACTGCATTGAGATACCACCTAACTCCAGTCAGGATGGCCATCATCAATAAACCAAAAAACAACAGATACTGGAGAGGATGCGGTGAAAAGGGCACACTTCTGCACCATTGGTGGGGAGTGTAAACTAGTACAGCCTCTGTGGAAAACAGTGTGGCAATTCCTAAAAGATCTAAAAATCGACCTTCCATACAACTCCACAATCCCCCTCCTGGGAATAGAGGAACTCAAATCACTCTATGAAAAAGATACCTGCACACGTATGTTATGTATGTTTATTGCAACATTATTCACAATGCAAGAACATGGAACAAGCCGTGCTGTCCATTGAAAGAGGACCGGATTTTAAAAAATGTGGTACATACACATGATGGAATATTATACAGCCATAAAGAAGAACAAAATCATGAACTTCACAGCAACCTGGATGGACTTAGAGTCTATAATAGTGAGTTACCTATCACAGAACTGAGAATCACATGTTTTCATTCATAAGTGGGCCTTGAACAATTATCGTAACACTATAAGAAAAAGATTGGCAGTAGGGAGAACCTGCTGGGGGAGGGGGGAATGTGGGATTGGCAGTAGTGGGAATCTGCCAGGAGAAGGGGGGTCACAACTTATAAACAAGTGTACCTCCACAACAAACTTTTGTATACCTAACCCTGAATTGTACCCCACATCTTAAAAAAAAGAATAAATACACAATTTTTTATAAATAAATTCTGGGTTTCTGGGGGTCCCTCCTCTTATAGTAGAATTCTAGAACTTTTTCTTCTTGCAAGGCTAAACTCTATACTTATTGAACAGCTACTCCCTCTTTCCCTCCTCTCAGACCCTGACCACTGTCATTTTTCTTTCTACTTCTCCAAGTTCAACTATTCAGATACTTAATATAAGTGCAATCATGCATAATGAGTATTTGCATACCTAATCCAGAATTGTGCCCCACATCTTAAAATAAAAATTATCAATACACAATACATGCAGGATTTGTCCTTCTGAGATTGGTTATTTCACTTAGCACAATGTTCTCAAGGTTAATTCAAGTTATGGAATATAATAGGATTCCCTTCATTTAAAAGCTGACTAATATTTCATTATATATATATATGTTACATTTTCTTTATCCATTTTTCCATCCATGAACATTTAGGTTTTCCCACCTCTTGGTTGTTATGAATAATGCTTCATGCAGTTGAATATGGAAGTGCAAATATCTCTTCAAGATCTTTTTTTTCACTTTTTTTGGATAATTACCAGAAGTGGGACCGCTAGATCATATGGGAGTTATATTTTTAATTTTTTGAGAAAAGTTCTTACTCCTTTCCATAGCAGCTTCATCTTTTTATATTCTCACCAATAGTGCACAAGGATGAATTTCTCTACGTCTTTGTCAACCCTTGCTATTTTCTAATTTTTTTTAAATAATGGTCATTCTAGCAGTTATTAGACTGTGTCTCATTGTGCTTTTTATCTGTATTTTCCTGGTGATTCATGATGTTAAACATCTTTTCATATATCTGTTGAACATTTGTTTGTCTTATTTAAAGAAATGTCTGTTCATTCCTTTGCTCGTTTTTGATTGATTAATTTTTTATTTTGTCATTGAGTTGTAGAGGTTCCTTAAATACAGAGGGTGCCAAAAAAAGGTATACACATTTTAAGAAAGGAAAAAAACTGTATTAAAATTGTAATACTCCATATATATTGATAACAAAAGATAAATACAAGTCATGCTTGACTTTTGCAATTACAAGAGGTACACATTGCTTGGCAGACTTCTGTAGGGAGCATGTAAACTGTTCCAACACCATGGCAGAAGAAGCAGTACTTGTTGCCATGGGAGACCTCCCAGATCTTCCCTTGTGCACATCGCACAAAGTACCATCCATCTCAAACTTATCACAAATGTATGCAGTTGTTAGGTGTGTTGGAGGTTCTGTTGTATGCTCATGCCTCTGTTGTTGTTGTACTTTCACAACATTCTCGAATTTCAAATAGTACTCCAAAAGGGTCTTGTGCTCCTTGACCGACAAGCATGCTTCTGCCATGTTCTTTGGCTGTACTGCCAGTCACATGGTGACACTAGCATTCATTTGATTATTGCCATCTTTTGAGTCAACATCATACTACACATTGCTACTGTAATGCACCTTCAAAAAGTAATGCGTAGACAATATCTCTTGAAATGTGTATACATTTTTTTGGCACCCTTGGGATTTTGGGATATTAACCCTTCATCAGATATATGGTTTGCAAATATTTTTTCCTATTTTGTATATTGCCTTTTCAATCTGTTGACTGATTTGGGGGTTTTTTGTTTGTTTGGTTGTTTGAGTGGTTGTTTTTTTGTTGTACAAAGTTTTTTAGTTTGATGTATTCCTACTTGTACATGATTGCTTTTGTTGCCTGTGTTTTTTGGTGTTATGTTCAATAAAACCTTACCAAAACCAATATTGTGAAAATTTCTTCCTATGTTTTCTTCTAGGAATTTTATAGTTTCAGATCTTATATTTAAGTTTTTAATTGATTTTGAAATGATTTTCATGTAGAGTGTAAGATAAGGGTCCAATTTAAATCATTTGCATGGAGATAACCATTTTTCCCAACACCATTTGTTGAAGGAACTATTGTTTTCACATATTGTAGTGTTTACATCCTCACTGAAGATGATTTAACCTATGTGTGGGGATGGATGTCTGACCACTTTATTCTGTTGCACTGGTCTATATATGTGTGTGTTTCTGCCAGTCCCATATTTTTTGGGTCACTGTAGCTTTATAATATGTTTTATAGTGAGGAAATGTGAGTCCTTCTGCTTTGTTGTTTTTTTAAATCAAATTTGTTTTGACTAGTTGGGTTCTCTGATGATCTCAAATAAATTTAAAAATTGCTTTTTCTACTTCTGCAACAAATGTTCCTGAGACTTTAATAGAGATTGCATTGAATCTGTAAATCTTTTTAGACAATATAAACACTTTTACAATATTGAATATTTTAATCTATGAACATGGGATGCCTTTCCATTTATTTGCATCTTATTTAAATTCTTTCAGTAATGTATTATATTTTTCAGTGTACAAATCTTTCACCTCCTTGACTAAGTTTATTCCTAAGTATGCTATCCTTTTTGATGCTATTGTAAGTGGAATTGTTTTCTTAATTTTCTGTTTGGATTGATTGTTGTTAGTCAATAGACACGTAACTGATTTTTAATGGTGATTTTGGATTCTGCAACATTGCTGAATTTATTAGTTCTAAGACATATTTTTGGTGAAATTTTTAGGGTTTTTATTTACTTATTTATTTTTATTATTATAAAGATGTGAGGTACAATTCACGGTTAGGTATACAAATGCTGATTATGCAGGTACTCTTATTGATGAGGTGTGCCCTCCCTCTCCTAGCAGTTTCCCTCAACTGCCAATCCCACACCCCCTCTCAATACAGTTTCCCACTACTGCCAATCCTTTTCTTATAGTATTATAATTGTTCGAGGTCTGCTTATGAGTGAGAACATATGATACTCTGTTCTTTGTTTCTGCGATAGATCACTGAGTATTATCGACTCTATATCCATCCAAGTTGCTGTGAAGTCCATATGCTTGTTCTTCTTTATGGCTATGTAATATTCCATTGTAATCTGCTAACAGAGATAGTTTTACTTCTTCCTTTTTTATCTGAATGCATTTTATTTATTTTTCTTGCTTAATTGCTCTAGCTGGGACCATAGTCCTATGTTGAATAGAAGTGAAAGGTGTGGACAGCCTCACCTTATTTCTGAACTTAGTGAAGAATATTTCAGTTTTTCACCATTGAGTATGATGCTAGCTATGGGCTTATCACATATAACTTTTATTATGCTGAGGTAGTTTCCTTTTATTCTTAGTTTGTTGAGTATTTTTATCATAAAAATGTGTTTCTGTCAGTTGCTTTCTCATAATCTACTGAGATAATAATGATTTTAATGTTTTATTATGTTAATGTGGTGTGCCACATTGATTGACTTTCATATGTGAATCATCCTTGCATCCCAGGGATAAATTCCACTTGGTGGTGGTGCATGATCCATTTCATGTGTTTTTTTAATTTGGTGTGTAAGAATTTTTTGAGGATTTTTGAGTCTCAATTCAGAGATATTGATTTGTAGTTTATTTTCTTATTGTATCTTTTTTTTCCTGGCTTTAATCTCAAGGTGCTTTTGGTCTCATAAAATGAGGACAGAAATATTCTTTCAACTTCAATTTGAAAAAAAGATTTGACAATAATTGGCATTAATGCTTTAAAAAAATTTTGGCCTCTCTAGTGATGCCATCTGGTTTTAGTCTTTTCTTTGTTGGGAGGTTTTTTTTTTTTACTAGTGATTCAATGTCCTGACTAGTTAAAGTTCTGTTCAGATTTTCTAGTTCTTCATGATTCAGTCTTGGTAGATTATATTATATATATTTTTAGGAATCTATCAATTTCTTTTAGTTACCCAATTTGTTGGCATGTAATTGTTCATTGCAGTCTTATAATTACTTTTATTTCTGTGGTATCAGTAGTAATGTTTCCTCTTTCATTTTGAATTTCATTAATTTCTCAGCTTGCTCTCTTCTAACTAAAGTTCAGTGTTAGGATTTAAAATGGGATATCTTTTTTCTTTTTTAATGTAGGCATTTACTGATATAAACATCTCTCTGTGTGTCTGCTATTGATTTCTAGCTTTATTCCATGTGATCAGAAAAGACACCTGGTATTATTCTAATCTTCTTAAATTTGTTAAGACTATTTTGTGATCTAGAATGTGACCTATTTTAGAAAATGTTTCATGCATACTTGAGAAGAATGTATATTTTGTTGCTGTTGAGTGGAATGTTCTGTATACGTCTGTTAGGTTCATTCAGTCTATAGAGTTGCTCAAGTCTTCAGCTTCTATATTAATCATCTGTCTTGATGTTCTACTTTTATTAAAAGTCAGGTATTGACATTTCCTACTATTACTGTGGTGGTGTTTATTTCTCCTTTAAGTTCTGTCAGTGTTTGCTCTACACATTTGAGTACTCTGATATAGGGGGCATATATATTTCTAATCTCCCTGGTAAATGAATCCTCTTATTACATAATGTCTTTCTTCATCTCTTGTGACTGCTTTTGACTTCAGATCTATTTTGTCTAATATAAGAATGGCTAACCCTAATGTCTTTTGTTTACCATTTGCATGGATTATTTTTCCATCCTTTTTCTTTCAGTTAATGTATGTCCTTTAATCTAAAGTAAGTTTCTTACAGTCAGTCACCACACAGTTGAATCTTGTCTTTGTTATCCATTCAGTCACTCTATGGCTTTTGATTGTTTGAATCATTTGCATTTAAAGTAATTACTAATAATGGAGGATGCACTGTTGCTATTTTGTTAATTTTTTTCTATCTTGTAGCTTTTTTCCCTTCTCTTTTTCTGTCTTGCTGCCATTTTTTATGTTTCATTGAAATTTTGATAGTTTAGCCAGGCTTAGTGGTACATGCCTGTAGTCCTAGATACTCAGGAGACTGTGTTGGGAGGATTGTTTGAGCCCAGGAGTTTGAGGCTGCAGTGAGTTATAATCAAAGATAAAAATAAAAAAAGAATGACATTATGATAATGATATGCTTTGATTCCCTTCTAATTTTTCTTTACATATCTTCCACAAGTATTTTCTTTGTGGTTACCATGAGGCTTACATGAAGCATCTTATAGTTATAACAAACTATTTTAAGCTGATAACAACTTAATTTCAATCACATACAATAACTCAACTCTTTTACTCTTCTAATTTATTAATATCAAATATTACATATTTTTGTTATATACTAATTCACATACTTTTATATTTTTAAAGTTCTTTTCATCTTCTAACATCTGTACTAGAATTAAAAGTGACTTTTATGCACTACCATTATACTTAGTATACTGTAACTGTCTATATATTTAGCTTTACCAGTGAGCTTTACATTTTCATATGCTTTCATGTTGCTGTCCAATGCCTTTTTGTTATTTTTATTTTGACTTGAAGACCTCCCTTTAGCATTTCTTTTCAGAAAGATCTACTGGTGATTAATTCCTTCAGTTTGTGTTTGTCTGGGAAAGTGTTTATTTCTTCTTCATTTTTGAGTGACAGTTTTGTTAGATATAGTATTCTTATTCAGCAGGTTTTGTTTTTGTTTTTCTTACAGCATTTTGACTATATCATCCCACTTTCTTCTAGCCTGAAAAGTTTCTGCTGAAAAATCTGCTGGTAGTCTTTTGGGAATGCAGAACCTGACACATGAGGAGTTGTTTTTCTCTTGATACCTAAAATTTTTATTTTTTGTCTTTGACTTTTGGCAATTTAATTATAATGTATCCAGTGTGAACTTCTTTGGGTTATCCTCATTGGAGTCCATTTGGTTTCTTGAATCTGGATATCCATTTCCTTCTTCTCCAGATTTGGGAAATGCGGCTATTATTTCTGCAAATGAGTTTTCTGTCACCTTTATCTTTCTTCTTTGAAGACCTCCATAATGCATGTATTGGTCTGTTTCATTAATTCTTTTAGGTGCTCTTCATGCCTTGTCATTTTTTTCCTTCTCACTGAATAATTTCAAATGAGTTGTCTTTTTTTTTCACTGATTTTTTCTTACTGATCAAGTCTGTTGTTGAACACTTCTAGTGAAGATTTCAATTTATATTCTTCAGCTCCATTTTTTTTTTTTTTTTTTTTTTTTTGAGTGGGAGTCTCACTCCATTGCCCAGACTGGAGTGCAGTGGCAAATTCACACCCACCCCAGCACCGACTTGCTGGGCTTCAGTGATCCTTCTGCCTCAGCCTTCCAAGTAACCGGAACTACAGGTACACGCTACCATCCCTGGCTAAGTTTTGATGTATTGTAGAGACAGGTCTCGCCATGCTGTCCGGGCTGGTCTCAAACCCTCGGGCTCAGACAATCCACTTGCCTCAGCTTCCCAAAGTGCTGAGTTTACAGGCTGAATCACCAAACCCAGCCTGGTTCTTTTTTATATTTTCTATTATTTGTTGGTATTTTCATTTTTTGGTCATGCAGAGGTTTCCTGAGCTTGTTGAGCATCGTTATAAAAGTTTTTTTAAACTTTTTATCAGGTAATTGTATACCTCTGTTTCTCTAGAATCAGTTTTTGGGAATAATTTTGTTCCTTTGGTTGGGCCATATTTCCCTGTTTCTTCATGTACCTTTTAACTTTGTGTTGTGAGCTTCACATTTTAAGAAAATGCAATCTCTCCCAGTTTATAAACTGGTTTTATACTGGGAAAAACCTTCCAGCTAGATATTCTAGAGTCTCTGAAACCTTTTACGTGGATATGTCTTTTTGGAACTTACGTAAATCCCAGTTAGAGGAATTTTTTTTTTCTTTTCAATCTTTTGCTCTCTCTCTCTCTAGTATCTGTCTCCAGTACTTGAGGTTCTCTGAAATTGCTACAAGTCACCCAGATCTTTTTTATTTTCAGTGGCCCACCCCCCAGGCTTCTAGAGTATAGTAGGCACCATTAGCATGTTGAGACAGGCAAGACAGAAACCAACTCTTCAGGCAGCCCCCGGAAAAAAAGAAAATGGAAAGTTGGATACATGCCCTACTTTTCTCTACCATCTCAAGGGAGAGGCTGCCAAGCTTTATCAGCTTATCTGCTATATCACAGGTCCCATGGTTCAGACACAAATTGCCTAGCTCTCTTTTGTTCTCAGCAGTCCCCAGGCATCTAGAGTATAGTATGCCAGATACCATCAGTGCTCTGAGATAGGCAAGATATAAACTAGTCCTCTCAAGCAGATCCCAAAAAGCACAAAGTGGAATGTAGGCTTAACTCCTTTTCTTTACAGAAAGAAGCTGGAAATTGGGGTTTTTACTTCTACACTTTCTATACTGAGCCAGGGAGGGACTATGACTAGTGAGGGCTCCAAATGATTGACTTTGTTCTCAGCAGCCCTCAGCCTGGCACCCTTTCCTGTCAATGTTTAGACTCAGGCAGGGCTTAAGCAAATCTTTTGGACAGCTCCTGGAAAAGTCTGGATATTGATATTGGACATATGTTTCAGTCTTTTCTTTCTTTCCTCAGGGGAAAGCTGAAATCTGAGAATTTTTTTTTCTCAATTGTACTGCACTGAGGAAGAGGGACTATGGAAGTGAATGTCATGATTTTGCAGATGGGTTTATGCTTGCCTGGGATATAGGGACCTTCCATTGGGTTTCTGAATTTTTCACAAAGGAAATTGATCTGTGCATTTTTATTTAACTGGTTTCTCCTCCAGAGGAAGAACATTCTGGGGCTTCCTATTCAACTATCTTGCTGATGTCTATTTCATTCTTCTTGAAGATGTTTATCTTATATCCCACTAATCTCCTCTTCTAATATGGCCAATTAATTTCTAGGTTTACCACACACTGTCATTTTAGGGTCTATTTTTTTGGATTCCAGAGTGAACTCCTGCATTTTTGCAATGTACATCTTTGTCTGTCTTAGTTTTTAATATTCCTGTTAGAACCATTATCAGAAGAGAACCATGAGAGGTAGATTCAATATTTGAATTCCATAAAATGCTTTGTTTTGTTTTGACTCTTGATTAACATTACCCAGGGTTTAGGATTTTATATTCTAAATACATTTCATACTAAATTTTGAAATTATTTTCTTATTGCCTGATATCAACCAGTAATGCTGATAAGAAATTATAGATGAAATCTCATTCTAATGGAAGTTTTAAAATTATTTCCTTATTGTTCTGAAATTTCAAGTGTCTGGGAGTACCACTTTTTTTCATCTGCTTGTTTGTCTTCTTATAGACTTCCCCTTTAGCTTTGGCATCTGCTCTCGCTCTGGTTCGGGGGGGGGGGGCGCGGCGCCCGGGCGCGCTGGGGGGGGGGGGGGG
>CAUYQG010125206.1:0-29384 GCA_963574415.1 Tarsius wallacei | reverse complement strand
TGATATATTAATACATGCATGCAACATGTAATAATCAAATTGAAGTAATTAAGATATTTATTGCCTCAAGCATTTGTCATTTCTTTGTGCTGGAAACATTCCAAATCTTCTAGCTATTTAGAAATATATAGAAAATGATTGTTAAGATATTTTTAATTATATTTTTCAATGACTAATAATATAGAGACTCTTTGTATGTGCTTGTATGACCATTTCTTATATTTTCTTTTTGTGGGGGTTGTTTTCTTATTATTTAATGTCTTCTGAGAGGAATTTTTATATTTTAAATAAAGCTCCTTTATCGGATATGTGATTTGCAAATATTTTCTCCCAGTCCATGGCTTGTGTTTTCATTCTCTCAACAATGTCTTTTAAAGAATGGAAGTTCTTAATTTTGATGAAGTCAAATGTATCAATTTTTTTTCTTTTATGGATCATGCTTTTGGTATCGGGTTAGTCATTCTTGGGTGTGGTGCAAGATATAGGATTGCAGTTCTTTTTTTTAAATGAGAGTATGCAATTCTTCTAGCACTATCTGTTGAGAACTACTCTTTCTCCATCAAATTGCCTTTGTATCTTTGTTGAAAATCAATTGGCCATATATTTTTAATTATATTTTTCAATGACTAATAATATAGAGACTCTTTGTATGTGCTTGTCTGACCATTTCTTATATTTTCTTTTTGTGGGGGTTGTTTCTATTTCTAGACTCTTTATTTTGTTTCATAGATTTATTGTTCAGTCTTTATGCTGGTACTATACTGGTGCTATCCTAAATGACACTTTAAAAAAAGTTATAATTATTCATTGATAGTACATAGATATATGACTGATCATTGTATATTTACTTTGTGTTTTGTGACCTTACTAAACTCACTAGTTCTGATATCTTTTTTATCTTTGGGATTGTCTACATGTTGCTTGTGAATAGGGACACTTTTGTTTCTTTGGATTCCATGTAGCTTTTATTTCTTTATCTTGCCTTATTGCACTGGCTAGCTTCAGTATTATGTTGAATAGGAATGGTGATTGTGGGCTTTCTTGCTTTGTTCCTGAGAGCAGGAGACAGTATCCAGTCTTTTACCATTGACTATGATATTAGCTGTAGGATTTCTGTAGCTACCTTTTATTGTGTTGACGAAGTTCCCTTCTATCCTAGTTTTCTGAGTGTTTTTGTCATTTTGTCAAATGCATCTATTTAGTTAATCACATTGTTTTGAATTTTGTCAAATGCCTCTATTTAGTTAATCACATTGTTTTGCTTGAAGGTGACATATAGTTGAGCCTTATTTATTTTTTAATCCAGTAGCATAGTCTTTGCCTCTTATTAGGATTTTTAGACCATTTACTTTTTTCTTTTTTTTTTTTTGAGTTGGCGTCTCACTCTTGTCGCCCAGGCTAGAGTGCAGTGGCACTCTCATAGCCACTGCAGTCTTGACCTGCTGGGCTTAAACGATCCTTCCACCTCAGCCTTCTAAGTAGCTGAAACTACAGATGCACACAACCGTGCCCAGCTAGTTTTTATGATTTATTGTAGAGACGAGGTCTCACCAAGTTGCCCAGGCTGGTTGTGAACACCAGGGCTCAGGCAATCTTCTCACCTTGGCCTCCCAAAGTGCTGGGATTACAGGCTGAGCCACTGTGCCTGGCCAACCATTTACATTTAATGTAATTATTAATATGGTTGGGTTTAACCATATTTAAATAATACCATCTTGCTATTTACTTTCTATTTGTCCCATATGTTTTTTGCTTCCATTTTCTCCTTTTTCTACTTTCTTTTGCATTAGTTTAAAATTTTTTATTCCATTTTTTTCTCTCAGAATTCCTTTTCCTTTATGTTTCCGGTTATGACATGTCACAATAAAGATTCTTATAGGGATTTGGAGAGCAGAAGTGATGCAGCAGCTATTTTGTAGTGCATGTATATGTCTCTTATTTATTGGCTCAGCTTGTCGTTGAGAGGCAGTGGGTGGGTCTCCAAGTGCCCCCACCTTTCCTTGGACCCTCCATCAGCTTCTCTGATCCCCGAGCCAAGTGTGTGTGTTTAGATCCATAATGAAGAGACTCAATCTCTGCAGGGCATTCATGCCACCAACATCAGTGGCTACAGAACTGACATGGTTTCAGTCCATCCTGGTTAGATGCAGTACATGCTTGTGAGTTCCAAATTATTCTTCTGTCTCTCAGTTTACATTCATCTTTACTCCCAATTCCCTGCCCTATGGATTTCAATCCCTGGTATCAGAGGTAAAGGTAGTAGCCATGCAGGATTGTTTATTCTGTTCTCACATTTATATAATGAAAAATCCTTACAACAAATCCACATCTATTTATATTTATACTTAAACTTTTATTTGTATAAAATATTTCTTTTTTTTTTTTCTTTTTTTGAGTTGGAGTCTCACTCTGTCCCCCAGACTGGAGTGCAGTGGCCGCTCCCAGCCACCGCAGCCTCGACCTGCTGGGCTCCAGCGATCATTCCGCCTCAGCCTTCCAAGTAGCTGGAACTACAGGCGCGTGCTACCACGCCCGGCTAATTTTTTGATTTATTGTAGAGATGAGGTCTCGCCAAGTTGCCCAGGGGGGTCTCGAACCCACGGGCTCAGGCAATCCATTCACCTCAGCCTCCCAAGGTGCAGGATTACAGGCTGAGCCACCGAGCCTGGCTGTATAAAATATTTCTAGTGATTATACTTCCTTGATGGAACTCTGAATGATATAGTCTTCAAGTAATGTTATTCCAGTTAGAGTATAAGAACATTGCAATTTCTTTTATACTTCTGTGAGTGTTCTCCTGGCCTTTGTGGCTATTGTTGTCATTCATTTGACTCCTCCATTTTTTTGTAAACCTAAAAAGACATTATTATTTTTCATTTAATTATCTCTTAAATCAATTATATTTTAAAGTGGCTAAAAATTAAGAAAAAATTTATATTTACCCACATAGTTGTCATTCTGGTGCTCTTAATTCTTTGTGTAGATTCAGATTATCATATGGTTATCATTTGCCTTCTGCCTGAAGGGCTTTCTATAACATTTCTTTTAGTGCAGTTCTATTTTTTATGGTGAATTATTTCAGATATTCTAACTCTGAATAGGCTCTTATTTCCCTATTTTATTTCAAACTGAGATAGAAGTTACATACTATAAAATTAATATTTTAAAGTATACAATTTATTGATTTTTAGGGCATTCACAAAGTTATGCAAGTATTATGACTATCTAGTTCCAGAACATCTCTATATCCTCAAAAAGACTGTACCTATTAGCAGTCATTTCTCATGATCTACTTCCAAGAAAGGCAGGATGGCATGACCTTAGTATGTGTGTGTGGTTGGGTTGTTATGTGCATTATTACAAAATAATACTATATTACAGTGGACATGGTTTCTCAAACATGGCAGCCCATCAAAATCACTTATAGAGCTTGTTAAAAACAAAACAGAATTAAAGTCATTACGTCAGTCCCTAAATAGAATATCATCAGAGTACAGCCAAGGAATCTTTATTTTTACCAGGTTGTACAGAATTCTGATATGCAGACAGCTCAGCATTTGATGGGGTGCAGCCAGGAGAGCAATGTGGAACTATTCAGTTCCTCATTCTTAACTCCACATGGGCACAGAACCGGTGGAAGGGAAGAAGGATGGACTGAAGAAGAAGTTGGGGCAATGCTCATCTAGGGAAGGGACTTTCCTGCCTGGTACTACCACTGAGAAAACTAGGTGGACATGACTGGGAAAAGAGGGGGCTACACTTCTTCTTTTTGTAAAGTTCCCTCTCTCAAGGCATCCTGTAGGCTGGCTTGGTGGATCAGCCTATAATCCCAGCACTTTGGGAGGCCAAGGCGAGTGGATTGCCTGAGCCCGTGGGTTTGAGACTAGCCCGGACAACTCGGCGAGACCTTGTCTCTACAATAAATTTTTAAAAATTAGCCTGGTGTGGTAGCATATGCCTGTAGTTCCAGCTACTTGGAAAGCTGAGACGGAAGGATGACTGGAGCCCAGAAGGTCGACCCTGGGGTGGCCATGAGTGTGCCACTGCACTCCAGCCTGGGCGACAGAGTGATATTCAAAACAAAAGAAAAGAAAGAAAAGAAAAGAAAAAAGACATCCTGTTGTCCTCTTGCCTTTGTTTTTACCTCTTATTAGCGGGGGCCTCTTATTAGTGTCAGATGATGTCCACAGCCCTCTCAGGACTTATCCTTTCCTGTATTCAGGAAGCTCTTCTTGGCATCAATCCTAAGCCCCTACATCTGAACTTGAGGTTGCATTGATAGTGCAGCCTCAGAGCGATGTTCCATGCTGGATATATTGAGGCCTCTCTCCTGGCTCCTGGGACTCAGGGCCAAAGTTAAGAGCCCTTAGGAAAACAAAGAAGCAGTGGGGGCTTTGCCAGAGGTGAGAACCTGATGAGACAAAAAGCCAGGGCAGGAAACAGCTACTTTGAGAACAAGAATGGGATCGCAAGTGCCTACCCCCACCCTGGTCTGTAGGTAGAACTGGAGGTACTGAGGCAGCCTGGAAGGGAGTAAGCCCAAGTATAGACATAGTCCCTAGGAGAGGAACTGAAATGATGATGTTCGGTGTGGATGACTAGAGCTACAGCCCTAAAGCAAGCCCCTTTCAGTCCTCAGGCCAGGCTGGATATAGTTTTTGAGGAAAAGGGCACAAAGACTCAGATGGCTGCACATCTGGGATGTGGGTACCCACTTACAGCTCCAGTGCTATGGGTGAAGGTTTTGGCTTGATGAGCTCCCTAGAGAACTTGGGTACTGTTTGACTACTTCTGGGGTGGCCAAGATTCAGAGGAGTGCTACTGTTACCTGGGGGTGAGGAGGGAGGTACACATGACACTTCAGCTCCACCTGTGATGACGAGTTCAGAACTAACACTCTGTCACCAGACTGAGACCCTGGAAGTAGGGAGAGGAACTGTGCTTATTCTTACCTACCTCAGCCCCAACGTTAGCAGGTCCACTCCTTCTTTAGAACAGGCACCTGGGCCAGTTCTAGAGTAGACATCCTAGGTGTGAATGTTGCCAAGAGTTTGGAAATCCCCACATTGGAAAGGACCACATTCCCTTCAGCCCCCAGCCTGTCTGCCCCTGCCTGGTGGGGGTTCCAGGGCAGCAGATGTTCCCAGTCTGGCAGGCAAGAGCCTGGAGGGGTATGGTGGGAACATCAACTCAAGGACTGGGCTAGTCCTGGAACAGGATACGGGGTGGGCTGGACCCCATGGGCCTGCATATCCTACAAGGGTCAAAGGGCCTGGGCACACTGGCGCTCCTGGGTTCCCAGCCGAGCACTGAGCCTTCCAGGAACAAGATGCCCTGTGTACCGTCCAGATGCTACTGAAGGAGCTACTGAGTTTCTGGGAGTGCAAATGGCACTTACTTCATAAGTGTGTGAAATGTGTGTGCCTAGCATAGGTGCATATATTCTACCATGTGTCGGGTTAAGGTTAGAGTCAGGATTATTAGAACAGCATTGATGTTGTAGTTCCAGATTAGAGTTAGATAGTGGTAAGGATAAGACTGGAATCACAGTGATGTTAAAGTATAGTTTGGAATTAGGTTTGTGCTTCCTGGTAATAAAAGCTATATCTTGGATTAAGATTGTGTTAGGATTACAAGAAGGTACTGCTTGCATTTAGGATTTGAATTAATATTGGCCAAGGAGTTAAGTTTTGTGTTGGAGATTAGTTTTAAGCTTCCAACGTAGTCTGGAAGGGGATTTAGGCTTATATGAAATGTGTGGTATGGATCTGGTATAGATGAGAGGTTGTTGACCATTTTGCAGGGCCTCCACACTTGAGGAATATGAATGGCTCCTGCTACTGTGATCTAACAGGGGGAGGTAGGAATCTAGCTTTTGGGGAGAAGGCACAACAGAGTTTTCTATTTCAAATTATCTGTACCTGCAAAAATTTTTTATAACACTCACCAGCATTCGCTGTCTGAGGTACAGTTGTTCCAAGGAGCCCATTTGAAGACCTATGGTTTAGAATTTTCTTTGGGAATGGGGTTGGAAGTTAGGTTTAGGGGTAAGAATGATAAGTGTGGGATTGTGGTTAATATGTAGTTTGGGGTAGAGCTAGGCATGTGGTCATGTCCTGTGTCAGGTCATAACCTGAGGAGCCAGGACATGGTATTTGATTCCCCTAGGATAACCTGGGCCAGGTGTGTCTGTCTGATTTGTTCCTCCCTTATGTCTGGGGGTCATGATACTCCAGGAATGAAGCAGGAGTAAATTGGAGGCCCTTGTGGTGATGTGTGTGTAGGTGAAGGACAGCGCTGCTGAAGAGGACAGGGAGCTCTCTTCCTTCTTGACATTTCTTTGAGCCGACAGCCAAGTTGTGAGACCAGAGATCTGCTCGTGAGTCCAAGACTATCATATTAAAGAAAAAGCAATGGGACAGAAATTACAAAACAGAGTTTAGAGGAGGGAGGGAGAGGTACGCCTTGTCTGAGTTGACCTAGAGGCATTCTGGACAGAAGGGGCTTTGAAGGATGGACTTGGATGGCATTTGTGTCTGTGGGTCTGTGAGATGGCTTATGTCTATCATGTGTGCAAACCTTCTTTTGTGTCTGTGTGTGTTTCTGTGCCTGTGTTTGCTTGAGCCTGTCTGATTGGGGGTGTACATGAGTCCACGTGGGTGTGTCTTCCTTGACATGTTTGTGTGTACCCTGAATTAGTTTTTGAGTGGTATAGTTGACTTGTATCTTTTTTGTGTGTATCTGTGTGGCTGGGTGTGTATGTGTGTGTACCTGTGTGGCTGGGTGTGTATGTGTGTGTTCATGTGTCTGTGTGTATATGTGTATGTGTGAAATATTCTGCTCTGGCCTCTTACTATATCCTCCCCCTTGCTTCTAACACACTCCTAGCTGCCAGCACTATTTACCGCAAGGAACGCCTTCCCTTCCTGTAGTCTAGATTCCTGTGGGTCAGGCTGCCTGCCCAGGGTCCTGCCCCTGTGGTCTCTGTAGTGAGCCTGACCTTGAGAGTAATACACTCTGGAAAGTCCCTTGTATGCCCCTTGCCTGGTTGTGGACGGAGAGAAGTTAGAGTGCAAGAGAGGGCCATGGTGGGAAAGGGAGGCAGTTGGCAGCACCACCCCTCCTTCTGGAAACAGTATCTGTCTCTGGCTCCCTCCCAGACCCCCCTCGCTCTCCCCGTGCTCTCACAGGGTCCTGGCCCCACTGTCTCTGGGCATGAGAATGGACAGACCTCTGCAGGCCTGTCAGAACTGTTAGGGATCTGGTCCTCTGTGTCCCCCAGTACCTGACATACCTGCATAGTGCTTATTTCTCATATCCCCACTGGAGCCCAAGGTTGTCCTTCCTTCTTTCCTTTCCCTGCAGTGGACACAGCAGCCATTCTTGTCCTTCCTTCTATGATGGCTGGCAGGTCCAGTGGGAGCATTTGGCCTCGGTTGGCTGGTAAAGCAGAGGCCCAGCCACCTCCCACATGGGGCAGGAAGCAGCATCTTCATGGAGCTTATTCCCATCCTCATCCTGTGTTTCTTACCCTCTCTGTCGGCTGCAGTGAGCAAGTGCAAAAGGGAAGTAGCCATGATTCTTGTCTTCTATGGCTCAGAGTTCAACAGGAGAAGTTATGCTGTGGAGAAGCCCCTCTCCTCCCAGGGCTGAGGGTCAATTGCCTGAAATTCCCTCTAGCTAGTTCTGAAGTGCCCTTCTAGGGCATCCAAGAGAAGACCTGTAGAAAGTCATGGCTGTTCACCATGACATTATGTTACCTCAGAGTGTCAGAGGTGTACCCAAAGATCCCAAGCAAGCACTGATGTGTTCTTAGCATCTATCCCAGATCTGGAGTGGTAAATTTTTGAGTTTATGGCCTTCATGCGGCTTTTGTTTCTTGCCTCTCAGCCCTGGGCAGACAGAGATTGGGATCATGCTAGGGTTATGGGACAGGTTGCCCAAAGCTTCATGCACCATTAGCATCCTGCATGAATCATGGTTTCCGACCTCAACTCTCTCAGCTCTTGACTTTGCTGAGAATTCAGTATCATGAAGGTATCAGCTTCAGCTCATCTCTCTGCCCCAGCCCTTTGGTCAGCAGCATGAGCTCGTGCTGGCCTCAGGCAGGTAGAAGCCTGTGGGGAAGCATGGGAAAAACCTGCTCCACCCTAAACCAGGATGTGTGCATGCAAACCCCAGCTTCCTACCCGATGCTGCTGTGACCCTTCTCAGTAAATTCTTTTAATTTCTGGGGCTCCCTCTAGACTTCTAGCTCTGGTACTCTCTGCCCTGCTCCCACCAGGGAGGGAAGGTGTACCTGCCACAAGATCTCCTTCGATCTTTGAGGATGCTTTAGGAAAACACCTGTTGAATGTTGGCTGAGCAAACCTGGTCTTGTGCCTCCCTGCTCCCTGGAGGCCATCTAGGGGCTGGGCTCCCATCTGTGAGGCACAGAATCACCACTCAGAGGAGGAATATATCCATGCTTCTTCCCCTCCTGACTTTTCTGCATCCAAGCAGTGGACACACTTAACTAAGTCCTGGGGTCCTAACAGAGGAAGCAAGTCCTGCTGCCACCTTCTTCTGGATTGATGATGGAATGGTGAGTGATCCTGGATTTCTTTAGGAACCAGGGGCATCCCACTGCCCTTCTTAACCCATCCTAAAGAAGTCACAGCACTTCCTGCCCTTCCTCCAGCTCTTGGCTTCTCTGAGGTAGATCAGAAGGGGGATGCAGAGTTGCTACCCTCTGAGGAATAATTGTTGACCAGAATGGAGGTCCATCCCATCTTCTCAGGGCAGCTTCTTTGTCTTCCTGCTTCCTACTGCTCTTCCATCACCGAACCTCCTGCCATTCCTGCCCTGTTTCTCTGTCTCCAGCCCCATGTTCTTGCTTAGGCTCCATGCTCTTAGAACTTTTTCTATGATCTCTCCTGCCACTCCAGTGTTCCAACAGTACCTGCTGCACACACATCAGCAGCAACTTCAGTCACCTTTTTCTGCCACTTGGGTTCTCATCCTGTCACCAACTCCATAGGCCCTAATAGAAATTCCATGGTAACTTCCAGAATCCCTTTCCATTTCCAGTTCTCTGGCTTTGACTCCATATTTTCCCCTCTTTCCACAGCCATGGTCTCTTCCCAGCTCCTTATTTTATTACATCTTTGCCCACACTCTCGTATGTGGAAGAAACCTCTGTTCCAAATTCACAACGTTCTACCTCATTAATGCTACCTTCCATCAACCACCAACAAAGTTTCTGTGCTTTTAACCAGTGCCAGCCCCTTGACTTGGGATTCACTCCTATTCTCTCACCTCTACAACTGGACATTGCTCCAGCAGTTCTTCCTTCGTTCCCTTGCATCATCAATTTATCCCTCTCAACTGGATCTTTCCCATCAACATCCAACATGCTATGTTTCCTACATATTTTAAAAACTCTCTCTGGATCCATGTGCCCTTTCTGCTATTTCCTCTGTGGATTAAAACTCATTAAAGAAATGTATCTCATATTTGCTATCACCAGTCGCTATCACCAGTTGCTATCCTTCCATTCTCGCTTGAATCCATTCTGGTCACACCTTCATCACTCATCTGCATCTTTTCTTTCAAGGTCATGAAGGATCTAATGCTTCTCATCTTGCTTGGTCAATTGGCAACTTTTTATGCAGTTGATCACTTTCTCTTTCATGTACTTTTTTTCTTTGTCTTTCAGTATACCATACTCTTCTGTTTTTCCTCCTAACTCACTGGCTACTGTTTCTCACTTCCTCTGCTTACTGGTTACTCATTCCCAATTAACATTAGTGTGTCTCAGCCTACTCCCTACATTTCTCCATTTCCTTGGTAATGTTATCCAGCTGCATGGTTTTACATCTATCTTCATTGATCGAGAGTCCCCTAAAAAGGAATTTGCCCATTTCATGATGGATGACAACAACCTGCCCAAGGTGCACTGAGTGTTCAGCAGTTTTTGACCAAAAATGGCATGACCCCTGTGCCCCACCCTCCCTATTTACTTGATCTCGCTCCGAGTGACTTTTTTTTGTTTCCCTGGTAAGAAAAGCCCTCAAAGAGAAATGTTTTGTCATTGTGGAAGAGGCAAAAGAAAAAATGGCAGAAGCACTAAAAGGCATCAAAATTGATGAGTTAAAGAACTTTTGAGGGGATGGGGAGACACCTCTTATCAACAAGGGTGCCTGAATGAAGCATATTTGTGTACCTAACCCTTAACTGTACCCCACAATATCATAATTAAAAATATTGAAAAAAAAAACCAAAAAAAACTTTTGAGCAGTGGGAAAAGCAGCTTCGTAGGTATTGCATCAAATGGAGAGTATGTTGGGCTGGGCACAGTGGCTCACATCTATAATCCCAGCACTTTGGAAGGCCGAGGTGAGAGGAATGCCTGAGCCCATGGGTTTGAGACCGGCCTGGGCAACTTGGCGAGACCTCATCTCTACAATATATTAAAAAATAACTGGGCATGGTGATGCATGCTTGTAGTTCCAGATACTTGGAAGGCTGAGGCAGAAGGATCACCTGAGCCCACCAGCTCAAGGCTGCAGTGGCTGTGAGCATGCCACTGCACTCCAGCCTGGGTGACAGAGTGAGACTCTAACTCAAAAAAAAAAAAGTGAGTTGAAGGTAACTGAAGTTTAAACATGTAAGAATAAATATACAATTTTAAAAATAAATAAATGCTTGTTTTTTGGGGGGTTCCCACTCATATATCTACCTACCTATTCATTTATCTACCTGTGTATTATCTGTAGCCAGGATCCTTCCTCAGGACCATCAGGCTTCTCTGTTGAGGAATGACTGTCGGGTGTATGGTGTCAGAATTAGATGGGGAGATTAGTTATGATGCTACTATAGCAATGGTAGCAGTCGATAGGGCAAGAAGGAGTCATATTTTGGGTGCATTTTTAAAGTAGAGACAACAGTATTTACTGATAGATTTGGATGTGGATGGTTAGGGGAAAAAAAATCAATAATGACACTCTTGTTTTGTCCTGAATTATCAGAAAGATGATGTTGCCATTAGCTGTTGTAAGAAATACCATGATTGGAACAGGTTTGATGTGTGTGATTGAGTGATGGTGGTGGGTGGGCATGGAATCTGGAGTCCATTTTTGTATAGTTTGAGATGAATATTTGGTATCCAAATGTACATATTGATTAGGCAATTTGAACATATAAGATTGTCTATCCCTGAGATTATGAGCTCCACTGGGACAAGGCCTGTGTCTTGTTTCTTGTGTCTTACATGGTACTTGGAACATAATAAGTACTCACACATTTTAATTGTTGTGCAAGATGCTTCTTAAGGTAATTTTTATTGTGACCCTTCTGAGATCCTTCTCACCAGCTGATTACTTCCTCCTGTGACACAACTTCACAGCTCACAGCACTCATCCCAATGATGTAAAGCTTTGTCTTCATCCCCAGCCCAGACTTTGGGTTCAACTAATATAAGGCTATGCATTTGCCATTGTCCTATTTTCTGTGGTAAAGAGACACTATTTTAATTATCCAGGCAAGTTAAGGATAAGAAACTGAACAAGGAAAGTCAGTAAAATAGAGGAGAGGGGGCCAAGTTGAGAGTTATCAAGATTATTCAGTGAGCAACTGTCTTGATGTATGAACTAAGGAAAAAGGTATAATGATACCATTCCCTGGCATTGTAAAACAGTTTGGTGGGGTGGAGGGTGTTTCGAAATTTTTAGTTAATTTACATTATCTTTGGAGCAAGATGAGTTTTGCCCCAGCTATTGACTGTTGGAGCTCAGGGGAAAGACCAGGTCAGAAAAGTGGCTTTGGGAATCACGAGTACATTAATAGTAATTGAGGTTTGGGGTATGGATGTACTGTTCTTTCCTTTTCCCAGACGAAGAAATTGGAGCTCTGAAATTTGTCAAATTAAGTAATTTGTCAAATCTCTAAGCTAGAATTTTAACCCCAATCATTTTCCCCCCACATTCCACTCTTGTGACTCTGACCTCAAGATCTGCAGCCTCCCCAAGGGGTCAGACATTTGGTCTAAAATTGTAAAAACACTTGCTCAAGAATTTTGTAATGTTTTCCTTGTGTTGTAGTGTTTAGTACCCTTTGTCCGTGTTTATCAACTTGCCCTGAAATCATTCTCTGGCCGCTTCAGCCAGAAATTTCCTTCCAAAGAGAAGGGGATGACCCAAATCTTTTACTCATACTTAACCTCTATTGAGTGGAGCAAGTATAGTCTTGAGCTATGTCATTCTGCCATGGCCTGCTTAACTCATTTGCGACTGCTGACATGAATTTATGTCATTCCAAATTTTGTTCCTGGTTGCTGCTGATGTGAATTTATGTCTTAGCAAATTCTATTTCTGAATGCTGCAATGTTGTCATGTGTATGTGTTGTTATATTTTGCTTGAAAAATGAATAGTCAGGAAGGAGAGAAAAAATTAATTGAGATAATTACCTGATATAGATTGCACAATGTTATTGATTTACATAGTTGGTAAAAATTGCAAGTTGGTCATTATTTTGTTGAGATTAGTGGTTGTATACTTGTGTTTTGATATTTCAGGGCTTTCGTACTTCAACATTAAAAGTAATTAACTGTAATTATGGAAAATAAAATATATGCTGATGAGATTTCCGAGGTCGAAGGTGAATTCAATGAACCCATTAGTGGTAGTGAGACGGATAGTGATGTAATGATGTAACATAAACAAAGAAATATAATGCAGATAATCTATGACAGTGAATCTAGTACTGATGAGAATGAATCAGACATTGAGAGGACAAAATATGACCCCAAAAGTAACTTAGAAGTGTTTATTGGTAAACCAGGTGTCAAGGTATTTCCAAATGATCCTCAAAGTATAAGTGAAGTTGTTGGAGTATTTATTGGAGATGATTTTATAGAAATGATTGCAACTTTAACTAACAGGTATTACGATCAGATGCACCACAGATATAAATGTCCAAAGAAATAAAAAAAGTGGAGCAATACCACAGTGTCTGAGATGAAAAAATGTCTAGCATTAAATATTTTGATGGAACAAGTGAAGAAAACCACAATACATGATTACTGGTCAGTACGACCATCAGTTATAATGCCTTTCTTTTCAAAAATAATGACACAAAGAAGATTCCTACAAATTTTTTGGGTTTTACATTTTTCCAATAACGCAGAAATGCAGTCAAATCCAAACAGATTATGCAAAATGAATATGGAATAAATTATGTTTTAAATAAGTTCAATACTGTGTACAAACCTGAACAAAAACTTTCCTTGGACGAAACCATGGTATCTCATTGTGGAAGACTGTCTTTCCAGGTTTATAATCCGAATAAAAATACAAAGTGTGGAATGCATCAGAGTGGTGTCTGAGGCAAATACTGAATATGTCTGCAACTTTCAGCTGTATTGTGAAAAAGGTGACAATTTAGAAAAGACCATTTCATTTGTGCTTAACAACAGAAATTTATGGCAACCAGCTTCAGATTTTTTTTTTTTAATTTTAACCCTCTCTCAGTATTAGGAAAGTGAAAATTTTGCCAGTTGCAAATAAAAGATCAGGCATCCAGTTCTCCTTCCAGGGAGACCAATACCTGCCCCAACCCAAGTAACTGGAGAAGGAAGGACAGGGTCCTTGGATTTCATTAGAAGTTCCAGGGAATGTGAATATGATGGCTGTAATTATGAGGTCCAACTGTGTGGCCAGGGTTACCAAGGTTGCCTTTGGTGGTGGATCACCTACTCAGTGATGGTGCTGGAGGTAGGTTGGGAGACTCAGCTGAACAGATACCAGGAAAGAACTCTAGGAATTTCTTGGTATGGCAAGCTATACTGAGAGGCACCCTAAAGCAGGTCTGTAGGAGGGACTTCATTTAGTCCATGAGGGAGGATGTGGACAAGATATCATTTGGAGGGGTTTATATTTCTTAGCAGTTTCTTACAGATATCAACTTGCCTCTCAGCCTCCCTTTTGGGTTTCTCCATTTTACTCCAAGAGTTTCAGAGAATTGTATATACTTCCACTAATAATAAATATATATTTCACTGAAATGGCAAAATATTGGACATTCCCAGAGATGCAAAGGGACCAGAGTTCCATCTCAGTTATGAGCAGCTGATCTGGATGATAGACTCATGAGTGGTACTAAATTCTAAATTTTTGGTCACTTTTTTTTTGGTCTCCTTTCGACAGTCAAGGTGAATGGTTTTGCTGTTTTCAGAAATGCAGTGGGATATAATGAAGAGATGAGGAAGCATGACAGGAACCAAGGACTGAAGCTGCCAGGTTTATGTGGTGCTATCCTTGAAGGAAAAAGTGCAGGCGTCATCCCCTGAGGGAAAGGCACCAGACTGATCCTGGGAGGGGATTCCACTGACTGAATTCATACCATTAGTTACCATGAAGCTATATTCAGGGAGCAAGGATTATGGAAAGGATGGTAGAACAGGACCCCAGGTGCAGGTGGTATAGAAGGGTACCTGCATAATGAACATTTGTATACCTAACCCTGAATTGTACCCCACATCTTTAAAATTAAAAAAGAAAAAAGAAATGGCACAGCAGTAGGGCTGGGTAGAAGCTGCTGGCAGCAACTTGACAGTCTCAGATATATTTAGAAAACCTCTTGTGTTGGTGGTTCTTTCCCAGAAACTTCAATGCTCAACTCCCTGACCTTCATCACACTAAGGGCAAACAACCAAGCTCAGAGTTTACTTTCTCCCCCAAAGGAATTGGACCTTGTGCTTGCCTCCTGGCTCTAGATTCACTATAGAGCCAAGCAAACTGCCCCCCGCCCAGTATCATGACCTGGACATGAAAGTGTTAGCTTTTATCCCAGGTACTTGGACCTCCAACTACATCACCCCTCCATCTCTCCCTGGGCTGAGAGACCAGCCCCCCTCCGTTTCCTAAGGTGATCTCATTCAGGGGTCATCCACTTCATGTAGCTAAGAGGCAGTGAAGGTGTTAAACAGCAGGGTCACAGTAGACTTCCAGATGGGTTTTCTAGTGAGATCTTCCCTGTACACACAGGAAGAAGACAGGAGATTCTATTCTCTAAATCTGACATCAGTCATATTAGTTGTGTGTCTCTGATAAACACAAAAGCACCTTCTCAAGGAGGGAACACTGTGGCACTGCTCTGAATGACTCATCTGAAATGTGAATTAAAACTCCTTCCCTGGACAGAATGGACTTTTTAGGCTCCCTCATGCCTCCCCTTAATAAATACAGCATAGACAAGGAACAGACAGATAACTTTGCTTAGATATATGAAGTGTATTTTGGGTGGCGCTCTGCCCCACCTGCACATTTATGGAAATGATAACAGAAGTTCTCTTGAAGGGACACATGGGTTGGGGATCTTTCAAATTATTTTTAATTGCCCTGGGTATTCTCATCCTCGAGCAGACCAATGTTTCTCTCTAGGTGAGGGTTGGGAGCTAGGATGGGTGCCCTGGTTAAGTGGCACGAGCTACTCGAAGACAGTGCCGAGGGCAGTGGTGGGGATGGCCCTGGACTGAGGCAGAGCCAGATTGTCTGGAGCATAGCCGGAGCTTATTCTCTGGGCAATGGGAATTATCGAAGAAGGCCTGGCCTGCTAACTTCTTGGCGGTGGGAGATTGGTTAGTGGAGTGCCTTGTTGGCTTCTCTGTCTTAGTTCTCGCCATAGGACTTTTGGCTGGAGCCAAGCTCTTTTGAACATTTTCTTTTCTGGTTTTGGCCACTTTCTCAGCTATAGGAAATATGCAGTCATTATGCCCTCTGCCTTTTATCTTGGGATTAATACATTGCAGAAGGGATCTTACTTTACTTCTCAAGTTAGCCTCTGGAAGACCGGGCCGTTTGTGAGTATAGGCTGGTATCATCTGCCCATGCAAAAGCTGACCTTGCAAAGTTTGACCCTGCAGAGGCTTAGCCTGAAATTCTTGACTTGGGAAAGCCTGACCCTGTGAAGTCTGGGACACCACAGGCTGGGCATTCTCAGGAATCGTTGCTGGTTTGAGAGTGACATGTAGTTTGGTTTGACTGTCTTGTAGGTCATTCTCAGATTCTTTCCTCCCAGGGACTCCTAGAGGTAGCTCTGGGAGCTTATGCTGAGGGTGATGTTGGGGACTGTGCTGAAAGGGATCAGCAAGATGAAATCTGTGACTCCTTTGCCAGCAGCCTTGGGGTGTCTTGTTCAGCGACATCCCTGCTGGTCTCCCGTCTTCAGCTGGGTGTCTTTCTTCTGCAGTTGAGGAGAGCCCAAACCCTGCATCCCCTTCTCCTCGGCCCCCAGCTGCTTTGAGTTTCTCTGGGTCCTCTTTCTTTTCTGATAGCATGGGGACTTTGGCTGGGTCCCTGCTCTTGCCAGGGCTTTGGGGCTCAGAGTTCCAGGGTTCCTCCAGGCTGCTGTTGTTCACAATGGCCTCGCCCTGAACACAAAGCACCTGGGCCTCTGTCATGTCCCCACTGGGTTGTGAGATTTTGCAGATACAGTGGACAGAATCATGTGACACTGCTTTGGAACTAGGTTGCTTTTGATTCTGCTTCACTGCCTTTAACTCAGCAGTCAACTGTTTTTTATGGTGAACCCATTCTGGATCTGAGGATATAGAAAGTACCTGGAGCAATGTTTCTCCTTGGTTTTTTTGACTCCCTAGAGACTCCTGTTTGGATTTGTTCTCTAGGACTGCTGCAGTTTGTTCCCTGGAGTCCCTTGCCTTGATGGGAATTCCCCATTGTATCTCTAGGGTCTTTTTTCTCAGGTGGAAACGTAGTTTGGCCAACATATGTGTCCTGAGTGAGTGGGGGATAGCAGGATGTGTCTGACTTTCTAGAGGCAGCATCTCTATTGTTCCTTCCACTGACACTACAGGCTTGGACTCATCTGTGGTGTCTGCACAAGTCTCACTGTTGTCTTGAAAGCTTGGCCCGAGACTTATATATTGTTCTTCAGATGAGATTATCTGAGTCACAGGCTCTTCTAGGATTTCGGTAGGCCCAGGCACTACCTCTGTGATTACGGATTTGCTAGTGACTGCTGGGGCCGTGGCCCTGGAGAGAGCCACATAATAAAGAGCAGGCAGCCCGGACAGGAAGGCCAGGTACTTGTGCCGTAAAGTTGTCTCCAGTTTCTCAATGGCTCCCTCAGAGAGGGATTGGGGCAGCTTCGGGTGTCCATTGATAGGACCTGATAAAGCCTGTTGCTGCTGATTGAGGGCCACTGGCATCCAGGGCATAACTTTGTGATGCAGGTCAGGGTCACTAGTTGCCTGCAGCACCATGGACTGGCTTTCTGGAATGCAGGGGAGGGAAGCCACTGCCAGTTTTCCAGTAGTTCTGCAGTCCCAGGACCTATATACATGGGCAGGGAGCTTGCCATGGTTAATCTCTCCACATTTGGAGTCTATGTGGCTCTGCAATATTGCCTTGGCCTGGGTGAACAAGTGTGGCATGGGGTTTGACACCGGGGCCACAGTGGATGACAACACATCTAGGACCATAGGCTGGGGGACATCCATACTGGTTAGAGCTGTGCTTCTCCGGGACAAAATCTGCTGGTCAGTTGAGGAAAGGAACGACTGGATGGACTGCTGGATCTTCTGGGGCAGGCCCCAGCGATGGTGAATCAACTGCTTTTGGAGGTGGAGGTTCAGCTTTTTCCGGGCGTACCCCGGGAAGAAGAATATATTCCTGGTGGGGACTGAGACAGGCTTCTCTGGCCAGGAAATTGTCATGGTCTCAGGAGACTGGGCTTTGCCACAGGGCTCATACTGCATGGGGCTCTGAGCATGCTGAGATCTCTGGAAGACAGCTGGCAAGCCCCACTGAAGCTGGAGCTGCCTCTTTAGCAGGTGCAACTCCAAAGCTTCACGCTCAGCCAGAGTCAGAAATGGGACATGGATCTGGATCTGAGCTTGTTGATGGTCAGATGGAGTCACCCAATTTGGGGAAGGTGGAGAAGAGGGTGGGGTTGACTGGGGTGGAGTTTTAGGCAGCAGGGGGAGGAAGGAGAGATCCTTCAATAGAACAGGATCTTTCAAGGGGGGCTTGGACCAATTTTCATTCTTGGAGAGGCCTTGAGAGGCCAAGAAAGTGGCAACCAGGGACTCACTGTGCAGAGAAGGGAGGCCACAGAATAGCTGGCTGTATTTCTGGTGCAAATAGCTCTCTGAGTCATTAGCCTGTCCCCCAGGTGGTGGATAGAAGCCACTTAGGGCTTTAAGGGCTGGAGAGTGTAAGGCTAGGGCCATAGGGTCTGGAATTTTCTGACAGTGGTGTCTTTGTTTGGGGTTCATAATGGACCATTCAGAAACCCAGAAGGTCTGGATGGGCTGACCAGCCATACATGAACACCAGGTCTGGTGGGAAATGGTTTCAAATCTACGAACAGATACCTGAGAAGTATTGTTCAGTATATAAGAAACTGGTTGGTTATTTCCAGGCTGGTAATACAATGGTGGGTTTGGCATAAGCTGTCTCAAGGACTCCTCCACACGTCTGGGGAGCCCCCACCTTTGGAAATGCATCCACTTTTTTACATGTACCTCTAGAAACCTCAAGACTTCAGGACTGACAAATGGCAGGTGGGCTGGGAGGACCATATGCAAGGCCATTGGATGTGTCAAGTTCATGATTTCTGTATGTGGGGACAGCACAGAGACCTGTGAATTCAACTGATGCTGACCTTGGTTCCCCTGTACAAGGTTGGGATTGTTCTGCATCATCTGCTGGTTCACTGGACCTGTAGGCTCCTCAAAACTTGAAGAAGTCATAGTGTCTGGACCTCTGGGAACATCTGGCATTTGAAATCCCTGTCCTTGGTGCAGGTGATCAGTCCAGTAATCTTGGACCCTGACTGAACTTGTTAACTGGGCACCTGAGTGGGTTGGTGCCATTAATTGTGACAGTGTCAGAGTGTCCGATGCCAGTGAAAGCTCTCTCGTGTGCTGAGAGTGAAGCTCCAGACTTTGCTCAAAGGATATACTAGATAGGGATAAAATATCTAGGCAAGAAGAGCACTGAGATGGCCCCGATAAAGTAGAGGAGGTCTGGTTGTTCTCACCCACCAGCAACAGCTGAATCTCCAGAGCCACATCATTGCAAATTTGACAGCAGGGATCCGCACACAGGAGCTGCCGCACATCTCCCTCCTGAAAAAGCCAGCCCTGGCTGGGAAGGGAAACATGGCAACGTTAATGATGGAGTGACATGCCTTCTTGGAGAAGTATGGTCTGGGTGGGCACTTCCCTTCCTTAGTCCTGTAAGTCTGAGGGCCTACACCCCTTGATGTCTACCACTTTACTTTTCTTTCTTAGAAAATGCTGTTTGGCAGGGGATGGTGGCCTGATCTGAGGGTCTGGGGCTTAATGGGCAAGGTCTCAGACAACCCACAGAGAGGACTGGGAGCTGGGGCCTGTTCTCTGTTGACCTCAATGAGAAGCTGAACTGGGAGAAGGGAGCTAAGTAGACGGGGAGCCACGTGGTTAGCTGATAAGGCATCACCAGGAACATCACCAGGTTGTACCTGGATCTGTCTCATTTGAGGCTAAGAAACCCAAAGCCTGGTATTCAGTATATCCAAACTTTGGAAAATAGGTCCCTATGGAACTCCTGCATTCTGAGGACTATCGGATGTCCCTGCTGCTGTACCCAATGCCTCTTGGAAATTAATCCTGTAATCCAGAAATCTTAACAGAAGAAGATGATAGGCTTCTGTCTAAAGACTGTCCTAGCAACTGGGCTCCTGAAGACAGAACCACAGGAAGTAATGTTATCAGTGCCCAGCTTGGTCAGCAGTATCTTCTCATTAAAGGGTACAACTGTAGGGAGAATAAGACAATGATGACTTCTTCATGCAAAACCCATTCTCTTGACTGGATAACTTATCTCATGGCTGAGTGTTACCCCATGCAGAATCTTTCATGAAATATGCACTAGTATAATCCTGAATTCCAGAACTACTGTGATCCTAACCCAGTGCAGAATTGGGTGACTCTTCCCTTCTGAGGTGTCTGGACCCGCTTTTCCCTGGAAATCCTCTCAATTAGTAAATCAGCCTTTTTTGTATGTGTCTCTCCCAGCCATTCCCTTTCCTCATCCCTGCCCCGGGCCAAACAACAAATCATCACAGGCCAGGCTGGTGTTGGGAGACTGCAAAGAGCAAGAGATCACCTTTTCATGGCAGAGTATAGCTCCCGTGACTTCTCAGCTTCTTCCTGGGATAGTCTTCTAGCTGAGAAACCAGGAGACCGTGTTATGTGCATGGGAAAGATTACAGGGTATCTACAGGAAGTTGGAGGTCTTTGACTCTCAGCAAGTGAACACTGAAAACCCCAACTGTCAATGTTCTAAGGCCCCTCTATGTACAATATAATCATTCATGACTTGTTGTCCTGCACCTATTCTCCTTGAACCTTCACGACCATACTGTGAGTGAAGGAGGATCATCAGATGCCCATTTTACGGCAAACTGAACCAAGAGTGAAGTGACTTCTATAGGGTTGTAAAACTAGTAAATGATACCATTAAGGACATCAGACCTATGTCCTAAATTCTTTATTTCCATGGGAATAGTGCAGAGAATTTTGGAATACTTCCAAGCTCTGATTTTCCTCCTGTGGACATCTTCTGAGAAAGTTGTCAATCTTGGAAATTGGAGACTTTAGTGTGAGAGGACCTGGCTCTTGGCTCGAGGGGCCATAGAGGGACAGTATTCATGGGAAACTTGCCACAGTAGAAGGGGATCAGAGGGGTGATAGGACTTTTACCTCTCGATGCTGCATTTCTAGCCCTTTGCCTGATTTTTCGGTGATGCTTAAAGACAAAAACATTAGAATGTAAAGCTGGGACACCATTTTTTTATGTTCAAAATGAGACAGACTCATATACATATCCTACTGCCTTTCTGTATATTTGCCCTCCTGTAGTCTCTCTACCTATACTCCACCTTTTTTAATCCCACCACTTTCTTTCTCTGCTTTTTGTCTGATTCACTTTGAGGCTTTTCCAATCATTATACCTCCCATCTACTTCCAGATAAGAAATCCTGCTGGAGACAGAAGATGAAACAAGAGAAAGAGGGGTACAGATTAAAGAGTATCTGGTTCTAATATTCAAAGACTTCGGCTTTCTAGTGCCTTAAAGCACCACCAACCAGAAAAAAAAAAAAAAACTCATATTGTGAATTCTTTTAAGATCCAGTGAGGCAGAAACCATATTATTTAGGGCTTCTATTCAAGTCAAACAGAGAGGTTCTTGACTTTTCAATTAGAGTATATTTCAGGGAAGACCTCTTAAGGAATTACTTGTATGCTCTGAGAAGAAAAAGATATAAATTAACATAAGGTGTGATATAAAAATTGCAGGGCAGGTGTGGGGTCATCAAGGAAAGACCCTTGAACTTAAATGCTTCTCTGAATCTTAATTATTTCAATTGTGGTCATAGTGTGTCCCTACCTGGCAGCAGGTCCTTTTAAGTTCCAACTTCAATTCGTGGTATCTTTTTTTCGCTTTCCAGATAAATAGAATAATGATGAAGATGAAGCTATAGGTAAATAAGAAATACTGGACATCCCACAGAAGACAAGTAGGGCTCAACATGGTCTAAACCTCATTAGCATGAGGAGACCAGCCATCCCTATGTCTAGTCGTCCTGCGTCCTGATGCCTAATGACTCCCAGTGCTAGACCTTGTCATGTGTGCCTCACAGAGGATGGAACCAGGTCGTCAGACCGCATCATAGAACCCTCCTGTTTCATAAGGCATGTGTAGTAGGGAAGCTCATGTGGTGATTCAGACTGTAGATAAGGGTGTCTGGCTATCTGTAAAGGTCACAGAGCCTAAGAGTAAAGGTGCCACACTCACAAGTATTGTCTTTTCCCTCATCTGTCTTTACTGTCCATCCCCAAACCAGCCTGATGGCTCGGCTCTCTCCTTCACAATTGTGTGGTCACCCATCCTCAGAAAACTAAGTGCTTTGGCAATCAGGGCACCTTATAAGACAGGGTGGTTGGGAGAGAGAAGCCTCCACCAACTCCCCTCTTGTTCTACAAATACATCTGAGAAGCACACAGGATCTGAGGGAGGACAGAGTCTACTTCTGGCTTGGAAATGGAGAGTTTTGAAGTTTCAGGCAATGGGTAATCAAATCAGAAGTGTGGGAAGGAGACCTTGGTTGATGTGGCAGGAAAAGGCCAAGGTGGCAGTATCTACCCAGCCTGTATGGTATCAGGCTTTCATATGGGTGTAAAGAGATTGTAAAAACTGTCCTTCATGGAGACACATTAATATGGCTCACTTTAGCCAAGCGTGGTGGCTCATATATGTAATCCCAGCACTTTGAGGGTGTCTGGTGGGAGAATCACTTGAGCCCAGGAGCTCAAGACCAGTCTGGAACAGATCAAAGACCTAAACGTAAAACCTTAAACTATAAGAATCTTAGAAAATGCAGAAGACAACTTTATGGAAATTGGAACTGGCAACCAATTCCTGATCAAAATCCCAAAAGTTCATGCCATAAGAGATAAGATTGACAAGTGTGAAGGAAACCAGAGCATAAACTGACAAGGTCCTTATGTTTCTTGGCTTGTGTTCAAGGAACCAAGCCTACATTTCCTGTCTCCCCTGACCTTTGGGTTACATTTCTATGGATAGCTAAGCAGCATCAAGTCTGGCCCCGGAAGCTGCTTATCTTAAGTGATTGCCTTGCTTAACATAGATGTTAAGATTTGCATAGTTTAGTCATTGATACTTACCCTGCTTGTGTGATTTAATTCAGACATTAACATATATCCTGCTTGTGTGGTTTCGCCCTCCCTTGTGTAATTTTTGTCCTACATAAGAGGCGTGCGGTAAAAATAAATTTGTTCTCTCTCACTCTCAGCTACCTGGGAGAGAAACCTCCCAATCCTGCTGTTTTCTCTGTCTCTTTCTTCTCGCATTCCTTCCCCCCACCTCAGGCCCTGCTCAATGGAAGCTGGACCTCCACACAAGTGGAACCTCATTAAACTGGAAAGCTTCTGCAAAGCAAAAGAAACCATCAAGAGAGCAGGGAGACAGCCCACAGAATGGGAAAAAAATATTTGCGAACTGCATATCTGACAAAGGCCTAACATCCAGGATCTACAAGGAACTCAAACGTGCCAAAAGGAAAAAAAAAACAGCCCCGTTAAAAAGTGGGCAATAGGCATGAATATACTCTTCTCAAAAGACATATGAGCAGCCATCAGACACATTAAAAAATGCTCATCCTCACTAATCATCAGAGAAATGCAAATCAAAACCACATTGAGATACCACCTAACTTCTGTAAGAATGGCCATCATTAATAAAACAAAAAACAACAGATGTTGGCGAGGATGCAGAGAAAAGGGAATGCTTTTATATTGTTGGTGGGAATGCAAACTACTATCAACCTCTCTGGAAAACAGCGTGGCAATTTCTTAAAGAACTAGAAATTGACCTTCCATACGACCTAGCAATCCTTCTTCTGGGAATATACCTGGAGGAACCTAAATCGCTCTACAAAAAAGATACCTGCACATGCATGTTTATTGCATCACTATTTGCAATAGCAATAACATGGAACCAACCATGCTGCCCATGGAAACTGGATTGGATAAAAAAATATGGTACATATGCACAATGGAATATTATGCAGCCATAAAGAAGAACAAAATTTTACAGCAACTTGGGTAGATTTAGTCTGTCATACTCAGTGAACTATCACAGAAACAACTGAGTACCACATGTCCTCAGTCGTAAGCAGAACCTGAACATTTACCATAATACAATAAGAAAGAATTGGCAGTAGTGAGACATTTCCAGGGGAGGGAGGGAGCATGTAACATCAATAAGAGTACCTGATCTCAAACCAGGTGAAGTGAGGACTAAACTTTACCTGTACAATGACCACTTGTATAATTAAATCTGAATTGTACCCCGCATCTTTAAAAAAAAATTTTTTTTTTAAAAAGACCAGTCTGAGCAATGTAGCAAAACCTCATATCTACAAAAAAATTTTTAAAAATTAATTGTGTGTGCTGGCACACGCCTATAGTCCTAGCTACTCAGGAGGCTGAGGCAGGAGGATTGCCTGAACCCAGGGTTTTAAAGCTGCAGTGAGCCATGATCTTGCCTTAAAGCACCACTGCACTTCAGTCTGGGTGACAGAGTGAGATCCTGACTAAAACAAAACAAAACCCCCCACCAAAAAAACAAACAACAAATTAAAAAAACCAAATGTGGCTCACTTCTGGAGCTCTGCTCAAGGCTTGGTTTTCTAAGCTGCCTCTGCCTGTTTTAATAACATTCTGCCTGCTCAAGGAGATGAATGATTGCAGAAGTGGGTTAGTGGCCACTTCTGACTGGGTTATTTGCTGCTTGTGATTGGATCTATTAATCTCTGGATGTATTCTCTTTACCTGTAGGATTTTCATTTGTTTATTTTCTTGACTTGAATTCGGAAACCTTTACAGCAGGGCATATTTTTCAATTAAAGCTCGGGACCCATCACTCCTATACCCTGCCCACTAATTTACACATCTGTGTTACCTGCCTGACCTTCACGGATGTTGTGATATTTCTCTAACACCTCATGATTTCTGAATATCCTTGAGAAGATCTTGCCCTGGTAAGAATTGTCTTACAGCCAAAAATATCCCTGGGGCTCAAAATCTCTGAGTGTTCCTCTATCATCCAGTGCTTTACCACACTGGTATGGTTGCCCATGTGCTCATCCCAAGCTAGTGTTAAGGGTACAAAACATTTGAGGCACATTGCCTCCCTGCTCTCAGACACTTAAAAATTTAGTTTCAATTACAAGAGTGCTTCACACGAATCAAGAGCCAATGATTTATTTCAAATAATTTTAGGTACTCACTTTTGAGGTTCAGGTCTCAAAAGTAACCTTTTAAGGGAAAGAATCTGCAGAGGGGATCAGTGTGGTCAGAGAGGGTTCCTGGGAAGAGTTATATTGGAGTTTGGTCTAGAAGTATAGTTTGTGGGGAAAAGGACTATATCAGGTGGGGGAAAAAATTCCTAATAAATGCAGATTACTGAGGAATGGGCCACATTTGGTATGAATGCAATCTATTTCTAGCAGAGAAGCAGATGGATAGACTAGAGAGCAATTGTGAGAAAGATTGGAGGAGCAGGAATGAGGTCTTCTTTGATGAAGGGCCTTTGCATTTATCTTATTTTGATCATTAAGATTAATTGATAGCAAAGACATGAAACCAACTGTGCTGCCCATTGAAAGTGGATTGGATTTTTTAAAATGTGGTATGTACACAATGGAATATTATGCAGCCATAAAGAAGGACAGAATTATAGTTTGCAGTGACTTGGATGGATTTAGAGTGTATCATACCCAGTGACCTATCACAGAAACAAAGAACTGAGTACCACACGTTCTCACTCATAAGTGAACCCCGAACATTTATCATAATACTATAAGAAAGGGTTTGGCAGTAGCAGGACACTGTGGGAGGAGGGATTGGGCACATAACATCAATAAGGGTACCTGATCTGAAACCAGGTGAAGTGGGGTCCAAGGGGAGGCCCAAACTTTACCTGTACAATGACCACTTATCTATCTAATCCTGAATTGTAACCCACATCTTTAAAATAAAAAGATTAATTGAATTTTTAAAAGTAAGCATACATCTACATGATATAAAATGCAAAAGGCAGAAGGTATAGTATACTAAGCATATCTCCTTATTCTTTTCTCTCATCTACCATTTTTCTTCCCTCGAGTAAATTACTTCTATCAGATTCTTGTGGATCTTTCCAAATTAGTTTAGCATACTTAAAAACAAATGAATTTTGATGTTTTTATTTGCAAATGTAGCATAGTATAGACAATTTTCCTTATTTCATCTCTTCTTGCAGTGGTGTAATCATAGTTCACTATAGCCTTGAACTCCTGGGCTCAAGGGAGTCTTCTGTCTCAGCCTCCCAAGTAGGACTGCAGATGCACACCACCACTCCTAGCTAATATTTTTTAAATGTTTGTGGAGACAGCCCAGGCTGGTCTTGAAATCTGGCCTCAAGTGATTCTCCTGGCTTAGTCTTCCAACGTGCTGGGATTACAGTCTTATTTCATTTAATAAAATAAATATCTTGAGCATATAATTTTCTTTAATGACTGTAATGTCTTTCTTGATATGGCTATAACACAATTCATCTTCAGTGCCCTATTCATGAATATTGACAGTCTTTTTTGCTCTGACTAAAAATGCAGGTGCAAACCTCGTGTAAGTCTTCATACACATGTATCAGTACATATTTAGAATAAATTCCTACGAATGAAATTGCTGGACCAAAGGGTATGCACATTTTTAAATGTTTATATTGCTTATTTGCTCTCCAGTGATACACATTCACACTTGTAAGAAATTGACAAGTGTAAGAAATTCTTGTAAGACTTGTAAGAAATTCTTCCACGTTGATGAATATGTGGGTGATTTCCACCTTTTGGTTTTTGTGAATAATATTTCAGTGAACATTGGTGTACAAGTATGTGTTCAAGTTTCTGTTTTCGGTTATTTTAGGGTACATACCACAGTTTCATTTTTTATGCTTAAATATTTGATGTGTCTAGAATTTGGTAATTTAAAAACTCTTATAATGTGTATACAATAAATGACACACAAAGTGAACAAGTTGATACTTTTTCATATATGTATATACCTGTGAAACCATGATCACAATCAAGATAGTAAACAATCTATCATTCCCAAAACTTTCTTTATGCTGTGACATAACCCTTCCCTCCTATCCCTTTCATCTCCTGTCTCCTCCAAGCAACCACTGATCTGTTTTCTACCACTATAGTTTAATTTTCACTTTCTGGAGTTTTATATAAATATAATTATATAGTATGTACACATTTATGCTAGTCTTCCTTCACTGAGTGCAGTTATTTGAATATATCTGTGTTGTATATGATTAGTTTATTTTTATTTCAAAGTAGTAGTTCACTGAATATATATATTGCAATTTGTTTATCCATTCTCTGGTTGATGGACATTTGGGTTATTACCAGTTTTTATCTACTGGAAATAATACCATTATGAACATTCTTGTACCAGTATTTATATGGACATATATTTCCTTTTCCTTTGGGTAAGCATTCAGGAGTAGAATGACTGGATCATATATTAGATTTACACAATGGTTTGAATGTATGTGACCCGCCAAATGGTGAAACCTAATCACCAAGATGATGGTGTTATAATGTGGAGTTTTTTGGGAGGTGATTAGGGTATGAGATCTTTGCCCTCACGAATGAGATTAATGACTTTATAAAAGAACTGTGAAGAAGCTGTTCCACAATAGGAGGACATGGCATTTGTTCCCTTCAGAGGAAGCAACAACAAGTGCCATCTTAGAAGCAGAGACTGGGCCCTCACTGGACAACAAAACCTGCTGGCACCTTGATCTTGGACTTCCAAGCTCCAAAACTGTGAGAGGTAAATTTCTGTTCTTCATAAACTATCCAATCTGTGGTATTAGTTATAGCAGCACAAATGGACTAAAACAGTATATATATATATTTTTTAATTTCCAAACAGTCTTCCAAGATGGTTGTACCATTTTCATTCCTGCCAGCAGTTTATGAGAGTTTGTTTCCCTACATTCTTGGCAATTGGTGGTATGATCTTTTTAATCTTAGCCATTCTAATAGGTGTGTAATGATATATTATCATGGTTTTAATTTGTGCTTCCCTAATAAATGATGTTGAACATCTTTTCATGTGCTTATGTGTCATCCATATATCTTCTATGGTGAAGCATTTGTACAAATATTCTTCCCATTTTGTTAATTTTCAGAAATCAACTGAAAAGCAATTACCAAAAACTGAAGGACCTTACTACCTAGAAATATTTAAATTTTGGATTCTTGCTATCCTTATTATGTGAACTGACTTCAAAAGTCTGAGACCAATTTTCTGATGAGTTTTAGGAGTCTAGTGTCACATTATGAGCTCTAACAAATGTGAAAAGATTAGATTGCCAAACAACTTTGAACTTTATCTCTTTGTGTGAAAACATTATTACTGTGACTATAAAACACAGGTAGAACAATGCAAATCTTTTTTGAAAGTGTGCATCTCACAAAAATTAAGAAATGTAATAAGTTAAAACATTTCAGGTGACCAAATATGTGAGAATCTAGTTCTGAACTCTATTCTGTTCCATTGATGTATTTTTCTATCTTGATGTCAATAACACATTGTCTTGATTACTGTAGTTTTATACTGTCTTGAAGTCAAGTAGTATAAGTACTTTAATCTTTTTTTTCTTTTTGTTCTTTTTCTTCCCTTCTTTCTTTTTTTTTTTTTTTGAGTTGTAGTCTCACTCTGTTGCCTAGACTGGAGTGCCGTGGCCGCTCCCGGCCACTGCAGCCTCGACCCGCTGGGCTCCGGCGATCTTTCCGCCTCAGCCTTCCAAGTAGCTGGAACTACAGGTGTGCGCCACCACACCCGGCTAATTTTTTTGATTTATTGTAGAGATGAGGTCTCGCCAAGTTGCCCAGGCGGGTCTCGAACCCGCGGGCTCAGGCAATCCACTCACCTCAGCCTCCCAAGGCGCGGGATTACAGGCTGAGCCACCGAGGCCGGCTCTTTCTTTTTTTAAATTTTTCTTTTTATCTTTTTTTTTTTTTTTTTTTGAGACAAGGTATTGCTGTATCACCCACTCTGGAGTGCAGTGACTCCATTCATGCTCACTGACGCCTCCAACTCCTGGGCTCAAGTGGTCTTCCTACCTCAGCTTCCTGAGTAACTAGGACCACAGATATATGCCATCACACCCAGCTAGTGCTTTTTATTTTTTTAGGGACGAGGTCTCACTATGTTGCCCAGGTTGCTCTCACTCCTGGCCTCAAGTTATCCTCCCATCTCAGCCTTCCACAGTGCTGGGATTACAGGTGTAAGTCATTGTGCCTGACTCTGTTAGTCTTTTTCAGAGTTATTTTGACTATTTTAAACCATTCATTTTAGAATTAGATTTTCTGTTTCTATATTGTCATTTTGATCGGGATTGTGTTGCACATTGTTCTATGTATCTATTGCTATATGACAAATTACCACAAAATCTAGTGACTAAAAATAACACACATTTATTATCTCATTGTTTTTCGGTGGGTCAGAATTTGGGCATGGCTTAGCTGGATCATATCCTTCAGGTTCTTTCACAAGGCTCCCATATGTTGTTGGTTGCTCAAATAAGAAAGGATCCTCTTTCGAGCTCACTCAGTGGTTCTTAGCACCATTCACTTTCTTTTTTTCTTTTTTTTTTTTGAGTTGGAGTCTCACTCTGTCACCCAGACTGGAGTGCAGTGGCCGCTCCCGGCCACCGCAGCCTCGACCTGCTGGGCTCCGGCGATCCTTCCGCCT
>CAUYQG010125202.1:0-31675 GCA_963574415.1 Tarsius wallacei | reverse complement strand
ACGCCTTTGGGAGGCTGAGGTGAGTGGATTGCCTGAGCCCACGGGTTCGAGACCCGCCTGGGCAAGCGAGACCTCATCTCTACAATAAATCAAAAAATCAGCCAGGCGTGGTAGCGCGCGCCTGTAGTTCCAGCTACTAGGAAAGCTGAGGAAGGATCGCCGGAGCCCAGCAGGTCGAGGCTGCAGTGGCCGGGAGCGGCCACTGCACTCCAGTCTGGGTGACACAGTGAGACTCCAACTCAAAAAAAAAAAAAGAAAAAAAGAAAAATTCCCAGGTAGCACATGGTACGTATAGATATAGCCTGGATGTGGCAGAAATACTTAACATATTTAGGGGCTACTTATTTTGATGGTGTATATGGAGGAAAGGGCCTGAGCAATACAGATGTGGGTGAGGAGAGACTACAGATTTAGTCACAAGGTCTTTAAGATTTAGTCCTTAAGCAGGTAAGAGCCAAGTTTCAGAAAGTGAGCAAGTATATTATTTAACATGTGATTGAGAGAATAGGGTCACATCACAGAATCGCCCATGGTGATTATAGTATGTTTTTTTTTACTTAAGGGCTAGATATAGAGATGAAATCATACACTGTGTCAGTTAACTGGAAAAGGACATACAAGTCCTTCTACATGGGTGCAATTATGTCAGACATACCTCTTTGCCCCATATATGAGATGGTCTGTTTCGAGAGTGTTGCCAGAGTTTGGTATATACTATATCAGCAGGGTGGCTGGGACTTGGCTGTTTGGTTATGTCAGACTCTACTGTATAGAGATTGCAAGGATGGCTCACTCTATGTATGTGCGTGTATGTGTGTGTGTGTGGTGTGTATACATGCATGTGCAGTGACTCAGCAAGACAACAGGCATTCTGGGGCTGTTGGGCTTCCAGTTTAACCTGGACCAGACCAGAAAGGTACAGGGGTCAGGTGCGTGTGAGGTCCATAGAATTTTGGGCCCTTGTCTGGACTAGTGACCTGCTAGCTTTCTTGCAGTGGGACAACTGGGTGCTAACAATAGGCTTAAGTCAAGAGACCTCGGTTCAAGTTTGCCTATATCATTTGCTTAGGAAATTTGAATAAGTGTCTAGAGTCTTTCACCTTTTTTCCTCATCTGTGAATTGAGGTTTTCTACATGTCTCTACAGATCCTTTCAGCTTTATAATTCTTTTTTATACTTACACTCTCTCTCAAGTCAACAATAATTGTAATCCTCACCATTTTGATGACCTTTAATGATGACAATTCACTTTTTAATAATATCTTATTTAATCGTTATTGGAACTGGGAAGGAATAATTTTGTCCTCTTTTATTTATTTTATTTTTTTGAGTTGGAGTCTCCCTCTGTTACTCAGACTGGAGTGCAGTGGCACACTCACAGTCACCACAGCCTTGACCTGCTAGGCTCACATGATCCTTCCACCTCAGCCTTCCAAGGAGCTGGAACTACAGGCATGCACCACCATACTCGGCTAATTTTTATTCATTTATTGTAGAGACAAGGTCTCACCAAGTTGCCCAGACTGGTCTCAGACCCCCTGGAGTCAGGCAATCCTCTCACTTAGGCCTCCCAAAGTGTGGAAGTATAGGCATGAGCCACCACGCCCGGCCTGTCCTCTTTTTAAAGATAAGAAAATGGATGCTCAGATAAATCGTTTCCACAATTGTCTTGAAACTAACAAAGATACGAAGGAGGGAGAACTAAAAATTAAACCACACTTTTTAAACTCTGTATTCTCTCTTCATTCATTCATGCAATACATCTTTGTTGAGGGCGAACTAAGCTTCAGGCAGAGGAGATTGAGCAGTTAATATGGCAGTGTTTGTGCCTTTGTGGAGCTCGTGGTCTAGCCTGGAAAGTAGGCATTAACTGTGTCATTACAAGTACAAGCTGTCTTTGAGGAGAAGAAAAGGATTCTCTGAGGCAAGAGAAGAGGATTCCAGAGCTTTTGAATGCCTCTGGGTGAGAGAGAGAGGTGAGCTGAAAGGACTGCAAGCCAGTGGGATCGGCCAGGTGCTGACAGGTGAGGAAACTGCTGGAAAAGGAGGTGGAAGCCAGGTGGTACAAGGTGTATAACCCTTGCTGAATATTTGGGTTTCATCTCAAGGGAATTCAGAGACTGCTGAAGGATTTAAACTAGGAGTGGTGCTTTGGAAGCTCACTGAGGTGCTATGTGGAGAATGAATGGGACTAGTGCAAGATGGGTGGAGACCAGTGGCCAGGCCATACCCAGTGCAGTGACTGGGCAAGGGGACAGCAGCATGCACCAGCTGTGCTTCTAGCCATGAAGATGGCAAGAAGTGACAGTCTTGTGGATATTGGACGGAAGAGATCAACAAGACTTGGTGATTGGTTAGATCTGGAGAATGTGATAAATGCTACAAAAGAGAAGAAGAGTGAATTGAAGTTGGCAAGTGCTGCAAAGAGAAGTATAGATGAAACTAGTTAAAATATTTGGGAAAACTTGAGTGGTAAAACCAGGAAAATGTAATACTACAAATAATAGAGAATATTTCTAATGTCAATAGTGTCAAAGACTGACAAGGCTCACCTAAAATAAGGGTCTGTAGGCCTTCTTTGGGATCAGTGGCATGAAGATTATAGGAGAAGTTGGCAGAGGGTGCTTTTTTGTTTGGGGCGTTTTTGGTTTTTTTTAGGCAGAATCTCACTCTGTCACTCAGGCTGGAGTGCAGTGGCACAGTCATGACCACCACAGCCTCCACCTGCTGGGCTCAGGCGATTCTTCTGCCTCAACCTTCTAAGTAGCTGGAACGGCAGGCATGCGCCACCACACCTGGCTAATTTTACTTCTTAGTGTAAAGACCAGGTCTCACCAAGTTACCCGGGCTGGTCTTGAACCCCTGGGCACAGGCAATCCTCTCACCTTGGCCTCCCAAAGTGCTGGGATTATAGGCATGAGCCACCACACCCAGCCTGGGTGCTTGTTGAAGCTGGGTTGAAGGCAGGGGGATGTCAGGGTGTGCAGACAGCAGATAGGAACAACTCCTAGGCATTTGAAAGATGGGAAGGACGTGGGAGTGCTTAAATCCTAGAGGGGTGATTGAAGGTATAAAAGCAAGAGACCATCCACAGCACACGGTCCCTGAGGAGGCAGGCTAAAGTTAACAGGACTTGGAGAGGAGGGACACGTCTTGTCCTGCAGAGGGAAGATGGAAAAGTGAAAATGCGGGTCTCTGGGTTGCAACACATTGAAGCAGTTCCTCTCCATTGGTTTCTAGATACTTTGCAAAGTAGGAGATGAAGTGTTCAACTGGAGGTGAGAAGAGAGGCTGGAAGGTCAAAATTGTAGGAATTAATGAGAAGAGTTCACATGGTTGTTGAGAAGGGGAGAGGAAGATAATGAAGGTAGCACAGCTCTATGGGCTTCACTGAAGATGGTCACTGTTGTATCTACTACAGCAGTCTCCAACCTTTTTGACTCCGGGGTCCGGTTTCATGGAAGAGAATTCTTTCATGGATCAGTAGGAGGTAGAGGGTGGGGGGAGGATGTACAGTCAAACCTCACTGCTAATGTTAATCTGTATTTGCAGTCAATCCCCAGTGCTAACATTACCACCTCAGCTCCATCTCAGATCGTTAGGCATTCAATTCTCATAAGGAGCATGCAACCTAGATCCCTCACATGCACGGCTCATGGTAGGGTTCATGCTTCTATGAGAATCTGATGCTGTGGCTGATCTGACAGGAGGCAGAGCTCAGGTAGTAATGCAAGTGATGGGGAGTGACTGTAAATACAGATGAAGCTCTGCTTGCTCACCTGTCACTCACTTCCTGCTGTGTGGCCAGGTTCCTAACAGGCCATGGACCAGTATGGATCCGTGGCCTGGTGGTTGGGGACCCCTGACTATAGCACTAAACTAGTGTCTATTATCACCACTTTATAACATCTGCCTCTAGAAAACAACATTGTTCATTAGTTACAAGGCTCTACTGGACACTGTGGAAAATAAAAAGATGAGTAAAATCCAGACCCTGTATAAAGAAGATGAAACTAGGGTACCTTACACATTGGCTGTGTAATAGCCGGAACTATCTTAACCCATGTCTGCTGCTTAGGAGGAAGATTTCCTCTTGACACTGGCTTCTCTGGGCTGTTGGATCTGGGGTGTGTCACACACTGTGTCTGGTAGTTATATGAGGCTGAGTCACTCTTAGATTCTAGAGAGTAGACAGGAAAAGACAGAATACGATATAATACAGTAAAGAGAGGACTGACAGCAAGAAGTGCTTGGCACTCTTTGACAATGGTCTTATGCTCTAATTTTTTTTTCTGAGTTGGGGGTCTCATTCTGTTACCCAGGCTGAAGTACAGAGGCACAGTCATGGCTCACTACAGCCTTGACCTCCAGGACTCGAGCAATCCTCCTTCCTCCGTTTCCTGAATGGCTGGGTCTAAAAACGCACACCACCATGCCTAACTAATTTTTTTTTGCTATTGTTATTTTTTGTAAAGATGAGATCTTGATATGTTGCCCAGGCTGGTCTCAAACTCCTGGACTCAAGCGATCCTCCTGCCTTGACCTCCCAAAGTGCTGGGATTACAGGTATCTGGCAAAATGAACATTAATTTTATTGTTATTGCTATCTGTTTCCCACACAAGACTACATGTTCCTGAAGACAAGATCTTTGTTTCATTCACTCCCTTGTGCCCCATACTTAAAAGGATCCCTAGGTAAATATTTATAGATTATATCAATAATAAGCTTATAGAGGCTATTGCTTATTCTGTTGAGTATCTTTTGTTCCAAAGAATGCCCCTTAAAGGAACCAAAGAAATGTGACACTGTTCTTTTTGATGATCTCTCCCCTCCACAGTTAAAAGCAGAGGAGGTATTTGAAATCTTTGTCTTTTATTCCTCCTTAGGATTTGGCCCCGATGGAGACTGAGGAGCCCCAACATGGAGCCTCTCCTTCCATCCCAGCTGGAGCAGAATTCAGCGTTGTCCCTGGAGCTCTCATGAGGAGCAGCCAGAGCCCTGACTTGGGGCCTGAGGCTCAAGACATCGAGGACCCATCCTGCAACTGGAGAGAAGAACACAGACTCCTGGCAACACAGCAGAGAGAGTTTAGGGATGCGTGTGACTGCTCAGATGAGAGTATGCCTTCTTTCCCCAAGGAAGGTTTTGCAACTGTGGACACCAACCAGGAAAGCCTTGTGACTGAGGCCTGTGACACTCCAGAGATCCAAGAAACAGTGCCCCAGAGCCTGGCAGATAGACAAGCAAGGACAGTAGCCCCCCCAGAGCTCTGGGCCTGCCTTGTACAGGGTGAATGTCTAGACGTGGTCCCAAGATCCAGTAAACTGGGTGACAAAGTGGAGGTAGAATTTCGACCAGAGCTCACTTCTTCAACATTGGGATCTGCACAGGCAGAAGAGAAGGAAGAAACTTCTCCAGACACCTCTGCTCAGAACAGATTTTGGGTTGAGGACTTTGAAAGTGGGACTGCCAGGCAGGGGGAAAGATTGCAGTCTACAGAAGCACAGGAAAGTCAAGAGCAAGAAAGGCTCTTGCATTCCCAGGAGGCCCCAGGGCTGGAGGAGCAGGTGCAACAGGAAGTGGAATTTCAGGGGGAAGGGACTTCAGGGGAGGATATTTGTGCCGACGGGCTTTGTGGGGAGCAGGAACAGAGAGTAGAGCAAGTTAGTGGTGAAGAGGGAGATAAAAGGCAAAAATGTGAACAAGGACAATATGATATCAAACTCAGGAGGGAAGGAGAAAGAGAGAGGTTCAGTGGAGACTTAGAGCATCTGAATGATGGTGAGTGGGGTCAAGAGGACATGCAGAGGAAGGTGCTGGGTCAGGAAGGCCCAGGACAGGGGGAACAGAAGAGCAGGGATTTGAGGGGGCTGGAAGAAAGTGGGGCAGACTCTCAGTATGAGGAGAGTCAAAGCTTGGTGGGGACATCAGAGGAAGTAACTAGAAAGCAAGACAATCGAGGTCTAAAGGAGAAAGGGATGCCCATGAAGGGACAGGAGGTGGAGGCAGGGTTAAGTGAGCAGGAGCGAGGGCGTTGGGATGGGGACAGGCTGGGGCGATTGGGAGGAGGAGAGAGGAGTATGGAAGAGGAGAAAGGGCATCATGGGTCTTCTTCACTGATTCTGGTAGCCTCTGGGGTCTCTTCTTCCTGTGACCTGTTTCCAGATACCTCGTATACCGTGACTTGGACTCCTGGGATTCAGACAGAACTCAGAGTTGAAGAACTGTCCCCCATAGTTCTCCCTCCCTCACTGGAGCCCAAAGGGTGTTCCCATCAGCCCATTCCTCCACCTGGCTCCTTTTCTACTGGGGAGTCACATGACAATGAAATAGCTCAAGACGGCCTGCGAGACACATCAAGACTGAGGAAGGGGACAATGTTCAGCCAAGGGACTGAGGGGGTCTCTGCCGATACAATTGTTACTCCTCTAAGGACATTGGATTCAGTCCCTTCCAGTCCTGCTGAAGTCTCCCCCGTCACACCCACCTCCTCATCTGTCAACCCCCAGGTTGCCTCTCCCAGGAGGGAAACCTCTCTTGCTGCATGTTCTCCAGAAACGTCCAGAGCCTCTCTTTCAATGGACAACCCACCCTGGGTGGCTTCCAAGACACTCCCAGCTTCCTTCCACAGCTTCCCCTCTGCAGAGGCCACCTTGGACCCACATGCCAGCTCAATTCACAACCCCACAGGCAACTGTGCAGGTGCTGTCCAACACCTACGGAGCAATTCCTTCCCAGGCTCTCACAGGACGGAGCAGACTCCAGACCTGGTGGGAATGTCACTTTCCTTCTCCCATTCAGAGCTGCCCCAGAGACCTCCCAAACCTGCCATCGATGGCTCTGTGATCCCAAGAAGGGACCAGAGGAGTAGTAGGGACTGCAGCATCATTTCAGAATCCCCTACTCTGAAGCAGGACCCTCAAGAATTTGCCTCAGATCCTGAGCAGCCCAGAAGTCCTCACAGCAGCCAGCCGTGGGACTCCCCACATCACTTGGCCATTGCCACAGGCTCTCCTGCCTATGGTTCTTCCCCAGCCCATGTCTCCATGGATGTGAAGATCCATGAACCTCTGCCCCCTCCACCCCCAGAGAAGAGGCACATCTACCCCTCCACGGTGGAGAGAGATGGTCATCTTCATGCAGCGGTCCCCACACTGAAGAGGCATAGCCATTCTCCTCCATTAGCCCTAGGCTCAGGGTTACACAGCCCCCCTAAAGGTCTACTGCCCCAAGTTCCTGACCCCCTTGTGGTGAGGCAACACCGACCTCTGCCATCTACTCCGGACAGCTCCCACCATACGCAGATCCTGTTCTCTCCCAGACTGAGATACAACAAGCCATTACCCCCAACTCCTGATTTTCCCCAGCCCCATCATTCTCCCTTTTCTTCTTCCAGTATCTCAAGGACCTACAGGCCTCTACCCCCTGTGCCCTCCATGAATCCTTCTACTGATCCTCCCCCATTACCCCCAAAATCCAGGGAAAGGAGCAGGAGCACTCAGGGAGGACTCACATATTCAGGGGATCAAGCCAAACCAAGACCTGTTTGTCAAGACTGGACAGCCCCCATTCCCCCCTCTGCTGGACGTACCTCCTGGCCCCCAGCCACAGGCAGAGCAACCGAGTCTTTGGCTTCTACCAGTAGGAGCAAGAGTGAAGCATCTCCTGGCATGGCTTTCAGTAACATGACAAACCTTCTAAGTCCCTCTCCCCCTACCACTCCATGGACTCTAGAGCTCCAGGGACCTACCCCTAAGGATAAACCAGCACTGTCAGAAGAGTCTGAGGTCCCTGCAAAAGAATTTTTTAGAAGAAAAGCCCCTCAGGAAGGATCCAATGGCCCAAGGAGATCAGCTCTAGGCCTAACAAGACAGCCAGAAAAACCCAGCCACCCACACCTCGAGAAGGCGTCCAGTTGGCCCCATAGGCGAGACCCAGGGAGACTGCCGGCAGTCAGTGGTGGACAGGCTGTGGTCTCTGGCGAGGTACCCAGCAAGCACAAGAGCTGGAACCGGCAAGGCCTGCGTAGACCTTCCATCTTGCCTGAGGGCTCTTCAGGTGACCAAGGACCACAGTGACATTAATGTCAGACCAGTCTTTTCCCAGCTCTTTCCACCCATCTTCTGTCCCCAGGTTCCCACTGTTCCCTCTGCCAGCTTCATTCCCTCGCATTCCCCTGCTCAACCCAGAGATAAAATCTGGAGCACCCTTCAAGCTCTGTGGGGTGGTTTTCCTTCTTCCCTCTATCTCCCTGTCTCTTGCTCAACCAGGGCCTGCTTTGAATGTCCCAAGGTTGTCTGGGACTCCTGTTTCAGTTACTAACACCTGCTTGATCTCTTCTGAGGTGGTAGAGGGTATCTAATTTCATCCTGGCCTGAGGCTGGGGATATTGCTTGTACTGGTCTCCTCTCACACTCTCTGCTTTGCCACTTTCTTACCTCCCCAAGTCCCAGTAGAGCCCATTTTCCCTTCTGGATACCTACATCTCCACTCTAGGTCTTACCTTCTTCAGCTCTCTCTAAATGTCCCTCTGAAATCTCAGTTCTCTCACCCATTTTTACTTTCAGATTCAAGAGGTCCAGCCGTGGAAAGATCTCCGAGCGCTTCAGACACCATTGTTTTCCGGTGAGTCGTCCTCTCTCCTAACAGCCACACTTGTACTCTCTTCACTGAGGATACTGAGGTTTCCTAATCAGGATTTGAGTTGATAAAGGTCTGGAACGGAACCCTGAATGGTTCCTGCCTGTCTCTTCTGGAGGTAGGGAAGGGAAGATGGAGAGGCCAGTATGCCAGGATGGGGAGATTGTCTTTATCTACCTCAGTCTGTAAGGCAAGTCCAAGTCATCTGTCCTCCCAAGCCTCCTGGCCATGAACTCCATGCAGAAGTTCCACATGACACGAAAAAAATTCTAAACTAGCCTGGGCTCGGTAGTTCAGCCTGTAATCCCAGCACTTTTGGAGGTCAAGGTGAGTGGATTGCCTGAGCCTGAGGGTTCGAGACCAGACTGGGCAACTTGGCGAGACCTCGTCCCTACAATAAATCAAAATATTAGCCGGGTGTGGTAGTGAATACCTGTAGTTCCAGCTACTTGGAAGGCTGAGGCAGAAGGATCACTGGAACACAGCAAGTTGCTGCTGGGGTAGCCGTGAGTGTGCCACTGCACTCCAGCCTGGGTGACAGAGTGAGACTCCAACTCAAAAAAAAAAAGTTTGAAACTACCCCGAGTGGGTCAAGCTGCAACTCTGCACCTCTTCAGAGGATTTGGTCATGACATCCAAGCACATGTCCTAGAGGTTAAAGACTTTCTCCTCTGAAGTCACCCAGGGGATTCTCTGTGTCTAGTGGCCAACAACCCACCCCCGAGTCCTCTTTATTCCACAGGGAGAAAAAGCCAAAGGAGGTGATGGGAGGCTTTTCAAGACGCTGCTCCAAGCTCATCAACTCCTGTGAGTCTCTTGAAACAGAGATATAGACCCAGCTACGTGTTCTGCCCAGGGCTGGAGAGGGGCTTATTGTCAGCTGTGGGGTAACAGTGTTCACCGAGAGGGGGGATTGCCAGGGGAACTTCCTGTGCCTCCACTCACCTTCCCTTTCTCCTCGATTGCCTCCCTCTCCCATGCACCTCCGCCCCATAGCCCAGCTGCTTTACCAGGAGTACAGCGACGTCTTCCTCAACAAGGAGATTCAGAGCCAGCAACGGCTGGATAACTTGACAGAGGCACCTGGGCCCATGTCCCCCCGGCAGCCTCGAAAGGCCCTGGTCTCCTCTGAGTCCTACCTGCATCGCCTCTCCATGGCTTCCAGTAGCTCTCTCTGGCAGGAGATCCCGGTGGTACGCAACAGCACCGTGCTGCTCTCCATGACACACGAAGACCAAAAACTACAAGAGGTACTGAGCAGGGCAGGGTGGGAGTGGGGGAAGAGAACACAGAAAAGATCACAGGGTCTTGCTTGCTGGCGTCCTTATCTCCTACTCACTACTGTTACCAAGAGCAGGCTGTCCCCAGTACACACTCACTACACGTACACATCACAACCAGGGGTCATCTCCATTTTGAAGAATTATTCTTTTTTCTGAATGGCACCACTGTCCCTCATTCCCACCTCTTCATGCCATGGGTCATTCACTCCTACCTACAATTAGATTGGGCTCATGCAGGGTGACCACACCTCTGAATGTGTGGGAAGGAGTGTGGAGTTAACCACATCACTGCTGTTTCAGGGTAGACTAAAATTTCCCTCTTCAAGCAGAGTTTCAGGCTACACCAAAGTTTTTCTCTTCAACCAAGGCACATGCAGGAGTTTTTTGTTGGGTCCCTTATAGAGGGCCACTTGTAGTTATCCTGTGAGCCAGTGATCTCATAGAGGCCTTGGAACAACCATCAGTACCTGCTCAGTTGTTACTCCCAATAGCAAGACTGAAGTAAAGACTGTTTGTCTGATCTTAAGCTATTGTCATTAATAAGTTTTACATGGATAGCTTCTCTTGATAATCTGTATGAAACATGGAGTAGAACCTTTCTTCTCAGAAAGACAATGTGGCACAATAGAATAGAATAACATTAGAGGAATTAGGTTCTAATGAAAATGACTTAGATGTGAAGCCCACTTTAATATTTTCTATTTAACTTTGTCCAAATGACTTGATCTTCTAAGCCTCTGTTTCCTCAACTGTAAAACTGAAAGTTACTGAAAGAATCAAAAAAGATAAGTGTCAATCACATAGTAATCACTCAGAAAAAAAAAATGTTGCAGCCCAACATTAAAAGTGACATTTTAAGTAAGGCAGACCTGGGTTTGAATCATGGCTTCACCATTTACTAGCTGTGTAAACTTAGGCAAGTCATATAACTTCACTAACTTTCAGTTTTCTAATCTACAAATTGAGGATAATAATGCCTGCCTATTAGGTTGCTGTGGGGTTCAGATGAAATAACATATAGGTAGCTTAGCATAGTGTCTGGTACATAGTTTGATAAATATTAGCGCCATACTCTGCCTTTTGGAGGCAGGAAGGAATAAAATTTAGGCCAGAAAGACTTATGGGTAAACAATGTTTTTACCAAGTCAGAGATAGATGTTTTTAGGCTGTGCAAAGTTCAGACTTAAAGGCCATATTCTGGTTGCCACTTTTTAAGCACATGGAAGATATTTAGAAAGTCACTAATCTTCTCTGTGTTTGTTGACCAAACAGTTGGGAAATGACATGAATTCTAGCTCTCTGTTGCCAGCTCCAGCATCCTGGGAGGTCCGCCAGAGCTCCTATTCCAGTCCTGGTCTCACATTTGTGAAAAGAAAGAGGTCTACGTTTCTACCTCTTATATACACATATTCATTTCGTAAAATAGCACGTCTGGAGTCTGTGAAGTGCTTTCACAAACTCCATTTCTCTTGACTGTCACATCTTTATGAGGTGGAGGTCACTATATATATATAAAAAGACAAGAAAGCCGAGGTTCAGAGATGTTCAATGAGCCACCCAAAACCATATGGTCAGTGAATATCAGAGTGAGGATACAAATGAGCCTTCAGTGTCCCTGTTTAGGGTTGTTGTGTGGAAGGGTCATCTGGCAAGTCATCACCAAGATGTGTGTGTCTTCTTTTTCTTTTCTACCCAAGTGTGTATCTTGAAACTGCATGCTTGGATGAAAAGCATGAGTAGTCCGGTTAAGGTCATCCCATAAGTCATTGTGCCCCCAGCTAGAACCTCCAGACAAATTCCCAAACACTGGGCATCCATTGCAGCACTACTGCAACATCTTGATCTCAAAAATCTTGCTTCTCTCCGTTTCTTCTCAAACCCCAAACTGAACTCATTATCTTAACTCTATTCTTCTTTTAAAGTTCTCTGACTCAGTAAATGACTCCATCACTTCCCCAGTCACCCAAATCAAAAGCCAAGGCATTAGCTTGACCCTTCCTCCTTTTTCATGGCCCATTTCTTGCTACTAACCAAATCCTTCCGTTCTACCTCCAAATAATTATAAAATCGGTTGGCTTCTCTCCAGCTCCTTGATTATTCAGCCTTTATCTTTCATCTGTAATTATTACAACTGTTTTCCAACATGGCTTCCTTGCCCCTTCTGATCTTTTCTTCACTCTCTACTTCACACTCCACTCACGAATATCATTATAAAAAACAAATCTGATCAAGTTATTTCCTTCCATAAAATCTGTTTTCATTGTCCCATTGCCTTAAGTCCAAACTATTTTACACTGTTTGCATAACTATCCAGACCTCCTTTCTACTGCCGCTCCAGCTTCATCTCTTGCCACTACTGTTGTGCACTTGGTTCCGAGAGTGTTCAAGTTATTTAGTTTTTTTAAAATAAATTTTCTTGTGTATGTTTAAGATACACGATATGATGTTATGGAATATATAGAGGTAGTAAAAAAGTTACTCCAGTGAAGCAAACTAACATAGCCATCTCAATTAGGTACCCAGATTTTGTTTTTATTTTGTTATTTAGGTTTCTTGAAAGCATATTTTTTTCTCTTACACCTTTGGGGACTTGTACATGTTTTTCAACCCCTAGATTAAATCCTGCTCAGGGGGTCAATACAAGTTTTTAATTAGTCTTCCTTCTCTCCAACCTCCTAGGCCAAATTTGAGCTGATCGTGTCTGAGGCTTCCTATCTGCGCAGTCTACACATAGCTGTGGATCATTTCCAACTTTCAACCCCACTCCGGGCCACCCTTTCCAACCAGGAGCATCAGTGGCTCTTCTCTCGTTTACAGGATGTGCGAGATGTTAGCACCACGTGAGACTCCCCTTCTCCCACATACTGCTTGCTCACCTCACTGTCATTAGCCTTTAAACATTCAGTTGGGTTTTGTTCCCTCTTAGAAATGCTCTTGTTGCCACATTCGCAGTATGAAATTGGGCCTCAGCTTTCTCCAGGTTCCTGATGGCCATGGGTATAGAAAGAGCAAAGAGAAGAGGATGTCTGGGGGGATAGATTCTACTCATGGATAAATACATGAGTGAGAAATGCTTCCTGGGTTGAGATTTGGAAGTTACTGTGGGCATTCACTGCATTGGAAATGAGGTGTAGAAATCATCTAAAGATCAGAAAACCGGAACAGGATCAAAATGAAGAATAAGAAATGGAATATTAGGATCAGAGAGTTAGATCAGGGCAAACTCGGGACAGCTTTGGAGATAACTCTAGTGAATAGCAAAGGGCACAGAGCTAAAGAGACTCAGTAGAAGTATTAAGTACTGGAGAGAAGAAGCCACAAGTTCAATACATACCAAGGGTCAGCCGGCTGCATAATTGAGGCCCAGAAGTCTCATGATACTTGTTTAAATACTATGCAGGTTCCTTTCAGACCTGGAAGAGAACTTTGAGAACAACATCTTCTCTTTCCAAGTATGTGATGTAGTCCTGAACCATGCCCCAGACTTCCGCCGGGTCTACCTGCCATACGTCACCAATCAGACCTATCAGGAACGCACCTTCCAAAGCCTGCTGTGAGACTGACCCTCATTCACTCCCCATATGGGCCCTGCAATGACCATGCACCAGTCCCCAGCCCAGAGTGCTGTCCCCAGAGCACATTTCTTGTGCCTGTCTGAGATCTCCAGCACTGCCCCACCCTCCATATCAGATCTCCTCAGCCATCACATCTGGGCCCTGTCCATCCGCTCCCACAATTCTCTCCCAACCCAGATGTTCCACTGAGCTCCCCTTACCCCTGCCTTCACCAAGCCCCCTGTTGCTCCCCACATTCCTCCTCACCTGAGCTCGCTGCCCATGCAGGAATGGCAACAGCAGTTTCCGAGAAGTCTTGGACAAGCTGGAGAGCGACCCCATCTGCCAGCGCCTTTCCCTCAAGTCTTTTCTGATTCTGCCCTTCCAGCGCATCACGCGTCTCAAACTGTTGCTCCAGGTACAGCAGATGCTATCTTGGTCCTCCTCCTTTAACCAGAAGGATAATCTTGGGAAGCCCCACAGCAAAGGACTGTCCCTTCTTTCACCATGTTTTCACATCCTGTCTTCCCAGTGCCCACAGCCTTTTTTCTCAGAAATAATTACTGCTGAAATGCTGTCCCTGGGCTTCTTCATTAACCAGCCCCCAACCATCTCTTTCTGTTTTCCCATCTCTCCCTTCCATCTGGCTCCTTCCTGCTGTTTGTTCAATAGAACATTCTGAAGAGAACACAGCCTGGCTCCTCAGAGGAAGCAGAGGCCACAAAGGCGCACCACGCCCTGGAGGAGGTAGGTGGCCACACCCCTTCACAGAGAGGCCCACAACTCCGAAGAGCGGGAGGTGGGGCCCGGTTGCTGGGAGAACTCAGTCACCTCCCTTCCCCCATCAAACCTCCTAACATTCACATGTCACAGCCACCTTCCCCACACAGAGCATGCTCTACGTCAAGGGACTATGCTGTCTACCACAGCCCCCACATTCATGCTTATCATCACTGAGTTCTGGAATGTTCTGTTGGGTCATACAAAGTATGCCAGCATCCTGGGACTTCCACCTGGTGCTGCCTGCTCTCAGTTCCAGTCTGGAAGAAAAGAGTGAGGCTGTCAGGACTTGTTTCCAGATTGCTGGCAGGAGACTCAAAGGTCAAAGCCTCTAACACAGTGCTCTTCCCCTCTCCTCACCCTGCTTGTCCCTCAGCTGATCCGAGACTGCAATAACAACGTCCAGAGAATGCGACGGACGGAGGAGCTGATCTACCTGAGCCAGAAGATTGAGTTTGCGTGCAAGGTGATTCAGTCTTGTGCACCCTACCCTGCCCTCAAACACCCATAGCATGTTCCACGGGTCATTCTTTCACATAGAACCATCTTGCTCATGCTATCCCTGGTCTCTCACCTTATTCCTGCCCTCCTTCTGTTCTGTCTTGTTTCTGGGAGGCCTGCTACAGTCTCGAAGACATGTTGTTAACTGAAAGTAAGAACAGCGGAACTGTGTGTATGCTATATTACCTTGGGCGTACACGTGGGAAGGCATGAATCTATATGTACCTGCTTGTTTGCATAAGGAAACCCAGGAGGATAAGAAAAAAGGAACAGTGGTTCCCTGGGGAGGAAGGGGTATGCTTAGAAAATGAATTGATGAGGAAAGGACGAAAGAACTTTTCAGGAAAAGCCTGTTAAAAATTTTTTTGATGTTTGAACCATTCATTGTTTTATTAAGTCCATGACTCATTTACCCAAAACAACATGAAACTGGCAAAATACAGGTCCCAAATCTGCCATCCAAATGCAAATCTAAAATAGGCATTCCATATTCAAATTCCCACTTAGGACAAATGCCACTTTTATATCCCTGGAGGGGAAGGAAGCCTCATACTAATTAATCCACATACTAATTAATCATAACCCAAACCCCTCGTCTGTACCCAACCTCCAGCTCCAAGCAGACCTGCCTAGTTCTCTTTATTCTCATCCTGCATCTGATTCGACTGCTCCCCTAACATCTGGTTATAATCAAAGAGGCAACAGATACCAGGCTGCTCCTGATCTTCTAACTTCTAAGACACACCGAACTATCCCCGACTTGTTCCTTCACAGGTCTTGATTGGGCTCTTTCATTTGTTCTTCAGTTCAGGCATCTGGGGCGGAGCTTTCTACTTAGTCACTAAACTGGGTGGGGCCATATGCACCTTCCTTTTGCCTCAGCATGTAACCATGGGAGTCACACATCAGTGGACAGTTGTAGTTAGAGGGTTCAGAGAGAAAGAGCATCTAAGTGATGGGTTATGAGCAAGAGGGAAGATGTGGAAGAGGTGATCATCTGTGTGGAACTTCCATGGAAGCAACAGAGAAGGAGCCCGGAACCAAGAGCCAGCCTCATACTTAGCCCGTCTGTGGCCTTGCTTTCTCTCTCCTCCCCTGCCCCACAGATATTCCCACTCATTTCGCAGTCACGGTGGCTGGTAAAGAGCGGCGAGCTGACAGCCCTGGAGTGCAGTTCCCCACAAGGGGTCCGAAGGAAGCTGAACACACGCCCTATCCATCTGCACCTCTTCAATGACTGTCTGCTGCTGTCTCGACCCCGAGAGTCAGTAACTGGAGTTGGAGGCCAGGGTGCCAGGGGGAAGGGGGTGAGGCAAGAGGGAAAATCTGAAAGTGTCAGAGAAGGGTCATGGTCCTCGAGGAACCCTTCTCAATAGCTCAACCCCTAAAATCCAGGGCATACCTTGAGAAGTGAAAAAAAAAGCCCAAAAGCAAAAAAGGGATCCCACCAAACTATGCCGTGAGATCACATGGAGGACACGTAGTGTGTTATAGTCACAGAGCAAAATGCAGCAAATTAGCCTATCATCTTCTCAGATCAGTCTACTTACTGGTGGCTTCTGGGCGCTGGGCTCAACCTGCTAACCTAGAGATACTCAGGTAATTTCAGATCTTTACTCTGTGTCCTAAGAGTCTTAGAAAATGCATATTGACCTGTCTCTTCATCTCTTTAAAGTTATAAAGTATCCAATGCTCTGGATATGTAGTTTGTCCAGCTAGGAACAAATCCCTGAGGACTCTGGAGCTGTCACCTCGGGAGCATGTTAGGACCATCTTATGGTTTTTAATGGGAATTTATAGGATGTAGATGCTAAGAAGAGGGATTTCGCATCTGAGGATATGAGGGCGGATGGGGTATGAAGACTCTAGAATCAGGTTGAAAAGACTTGTGTTTCGCAGGGGTAGCCGATTCCTGGTATTTGATCACGCTCCCTTCTCTTCCATCCGGGGGGAAAAGTGCGAAATGAAGCTGCACGGACCACACAAGAACCTCTTCCGACTCTTCCTGCGGCACAACAAAGAGGGCCCCCAGACTGAGTTCCTCTTCAGCACGGAGACTCAGTGAGACGGGGCTGAGTGGAGAGTCGAGGGTGGGCAGGCTGGGTAGAAGTGGGACCAAGGCAAAGGGTGTGTCCACAAGACAGCCACAGTGGTATTTAGCCTGTTCTGGATTGGGGAGCATTTGTAAGAAGCTCGTACTCCTAGAGCTAATGAGCAGCTTGCAGGAGATTCAGGATGGGAGAGAGTATCAAGTCACCACCAAGGCTTAGTATCGATTTTACACCCTTTACTCAAGGACAAGGTCTGTACAGCATCAGAAAGGAGCTAGGCTGGTATGGAGCGATCAAGAGGTGGAATATTGGTATTCATGAATGAATGCCCACATGCAAAAACCCTTCAGTGCCTGAGACTGGCGGGCACATATGTGAATGAGACAAGCACTGAGTGCCTTTTGCTTTCCTTGCTGCTACCCCCCACTTATTCCTCTGTTGAGCAGTAATCCATAGTGTTGAGAACTTGAATTTTTAGCAGGGTCTTACTCTTTTGCCCAGGCTGGACTTGCAGTGACATGATCTGGGCTCCCTGCAGCCTTGACCTCCTGGACTCAGGCAATCATTCCACCTCAGCCTTCCAAGCATCTGGGACGACAGGCGTACACCACCGTGCCCAGCTGATTTTTTGAATTTTTGTAGAGATGAGGTCTTGCTATGTTGCCCAGGCTGGTCCTGAACACCTGTGCTCAAGCAATCCTCCCACCTCAGCCTCCCAAAGTGCTGGGATTACAGGTGTGAGCCACCATGCCTGGCCTTGCTCCTCTTTTCAATAATAATAATAATGATGATAAAGTACATTCACACATACATACATTTTTGTAGAGTATTGATAACACCTTTGAGATCTGGTACCCAATACCCACAATAATGAACATGTAAAAATGTGTAGCTATTGTTGCGATTATAAAAAGATATCTTTTAAAAAATAGCCAGGTGTGGTGGCACACACCTACTACTTAGGAGGCTGAGGTGGGAGGATCACTTGCGCCCAGGATGTCAAGGCTGCAGAAAGCAATTATTGCACCGCTGCACTCCAGTTTGGGTGACAGAGCAAAATTTTATTCTAAGCAAAATTAAAATAAAAATAAAAGATATAAGAAGTCTCTCTTGTAAAAGTTAGATATATCTAATGGTTTGAGGATCCCCAAAAACTTTTTCAGTTTTGTTCCTCAAAAGATACTGTAGAGTAGGATTGATAGTGCCTGTTCTCACTTATGGAACACAGGAGTTGGTAGAGGGGTTTGTATGCAAAATATCACAGGTCAAATATCAGGTGCAGACTCATGTTTTTTGTTTAGTGCTTTGGGTAGCATCTTCCTGGAGCAGTCACTGTGTCAGCTCTCAATTACCCAAGTGCGTTGGGAAGCAGAGGCTAAGAGAAAGTGTGAAATGAAGCTGCATGGACCATGCAGTGGCTCATGCCTGTAGTCCCAGCACTTTGGAAGGCTGAGGCAAGAGGATTGCCTGAGTTCAAGAGTTTGAGGCCAACCCAGGCAATATGGCGAGATCTCATCCCTACAACAAATCAAAACTTAGCCAGGTATAGCGATTCATGCCTGTAGGACCAGCTGCTTGGAAGACTAAGACAGAAGGACTGACTGAGCCCAGCAGGTTAAGCCACTGCATTCCAGCCTGGGTGACAGAGTGAGACTCTGACTCAAAGAAAAAAAAAGTCTTAGATTACTTTGCACAACAACAATAATAATAGTAGATATATGTCCCTGATCTAATTATTGCTACAGAATAATTTTCATCTTTGATTGAAGGGAGGTGGGCAAGTGAGTGTCAAGAATTATGCAAAGTGATAGAGGGAATCTAAACTGAGATGAACATTTTGCTGGGTACAATCTTCAAAATGGAAAATCTATAGTGTGTAATTGACAATAGACTTTATGCCCCAAGTTGGAGATATGAGAAGCCATTAAGTGGATAACTCTGGAAAGAGAAGAGGAAAAGTAAAGTGTGACAAGACACATTAACATTTAGTTTACGATTTGGTCGTATTTCCAGCCAAGCAGAATCCCACTGACTTTTGTCATAGAAGTCATGGAACTAGACAAGTCCATTCCACAGCCATTTGCTTCCCCATCACTGGCCTTCATCCCACAACCCTAGAACTGCAGTTAAAGCTATGACCCTGCTTTGTTTTCTCAGAAGTGAAAAGCTTCGATGGATCTCAGCCTTGACCATGCCAAGAGAAGAGTTGGACCTTCTAGAGTGTTATGGTGAGTGAAGGAGAGAAAAGTGGCAGGGTCTGAAGTCTCCTTTGGATACAGGAGTTTAGGAGGCTGGGTGGTAACTGGGAGATTTCCATTTTTTGATTTCTCCAGAATGTCAGGGTAGAATACTGGCCACTGGAGCTTAAATATCTGAACCACATCTACTTAAAACTATTTATCCTTGTGGCAGCGCTCCTCCCCCATATGCCCTCTCCCTCGGGCAACAGTTCTTTTTAAAAATATTTGTCCCCTAAAGTCTATCCTGCTATTATTTTTCCTGGATTTTTGTTATGCCCAAAGTTCTAAGTCTGAGAGATCACCAAAGAGCCAGCTCTGATGCAAGTACATGAGGGCTTTTATTCAGGCTCAAGCCTGGGCTCACATTTGAAACTGACGCAGCGGCTTCAGTGACAAGAGAGCCCTGACTCAAGTTAACACGCACCTTTTATACATAGTTTTGAGGGAGTGGGGTGGTTTTACAGACTTGTGCATACAGGGTTGGATAAAAACTATATGATGTAGTTATAGAGATTTTGATTGGTTGATTCAAGTTCAATTTACGCGGGCTCAGGCTTTGTTACTTGTGATGGACAGGTAACTACTGAACGAGCAAAATGGAATGTTAGATAAACCAAGTTTATATAATTAATTAACTTGAGCAAGCAGGCAGCAGGTTTGAAACAACGCAGAGCCTGCCTGTCAGAAGGGTGGCTGACGCCGCCGGGTCTGGCGCCACCGGGTCTACTATAATCTAAGCAAAGGAATGTTTGGGAGGGGGCTTGTTGCTTGCTCAGCATTCACATACCATTGTAAAAGTTGAAGCTTAACAGGGTTAAATACAAACACTGTTTAAATCATGGTGTAACTTTACAATTGCAGTCACTACCAGGCACCTATTATGAGCCCAGTCTTTCAGGATTTGAGGTAGAGTTAGAAATACAGTAAATGTGAGGTAGGAATTTATATAACATATCAAACGTGAGGTAGGAATTTATATATCGTATCAAACGTGAGCTAAGAAGGGGTGTATAGAATACAGTGCAGCAAACGTGAGGTAGGGGTTTACAGCAAATATAGTTTTCTAAGTTTTCTTGGGTATTTCATTTTACCTACTTAAAGGTCTCAGGAAGTGGAGGGAGAAGGTATGACCATAGTGGGAGGTGCAGGAGGATAGCAATGGAGATCTGTCTTGACCACACCCCTTCCTGTACAGGCTGACCTGAGGTCACCTGCCCCAGGCTTCCGGGTGCTGCTGGGTAGCCACTGGCATGCATTGTGAATGTGCCTTTGCTCACACCAGAACTTCCTCAGGCTCTCATATCAGCCCCCCGGGTGTCCCCCAGCAAGGATTCCCTAACTTAAATCCAGAGAGAATGTGATCTCAAAGGAACACTGGACCTTTAGTGACTGAGAAAACAAACAAATGCAAGGAAACTTGGAAAAAGAAGTAGGAGAACCATGCAGTAACTTAAATCTGTTAACTAGCTAACTGTGTGTTCCATTGGGGTCTCAGTTTCCCAGTGGGTAAGGAGGGCAAGACAATTCTTCCTTACAATGTTTTTGTTAATGGCAGATGGGGATGAGCTTTAGAAAATAAATAGCAATGCAGTCTTCTGGTTTTTTTCTGAGAGACCCAGGGCAGTGCAGTAAAGCAGAAAGAGCAATAAACCAGCGCAAGATGGAAGACTTGTAAGTTAGGCACACTCTGAGGCTTGTTTCCTTGGGCTTCAGGTCCATAGACATTTCCCCCGGTTCACAAAATTGTAGAAATGTAGACATTCAGAATTTCCCAAGAATCATTTCAATCAGCCTTGACCAATATCCATCTCGATCATTTATAGATGAGGAAACTGACATTCGAGGGGATTAAATCCTTTGCTTTGGTCATATCTGAAACCCCACTGGCTAAGTCTTTCCTGGTCCCATATCTGCTACTGGGAAGTAAATGAAGAATGAGGCACAGATTTCCGATTTTACAATCTAGTTTCAGGGACAGAACACCTACATGAAACAATTAGATAAGGGATAAATGATTTGGCATAGACGATTGGTTTTAAAGGAGTTCAGAATCCTTTGAAGACTAAATAATCAGGGGAGATTTAGAGGGAAGAGTCTTTAACCGAGTCTCAAGTATTGGTAATAATAAGGAAATAAAGGTGTCACAGTGTATTTCTCAACTCATCTCCTCTGAAGAAGTAGAATTTTTTATTCGTTTCAATGCTGGTATTTCCATTTCTTTATCAACCTTTTTGGTCTCTGATAGAAGATAAAAATGTTTTCACTTGCCTCTTTGTCCATAAGTTTCAACAGCCCAAACTTATCTCTATCTGAAGTCATCCCAATTCCCACCCCCTGTTATTCCTTGTCAAGTTCCAGTCATCTGCTTCTCCTAATTTCTCTCCACACTCTTCTCCTCCAAAGACTCTCCACAAGTACAGTGCCTTCGAGCCTACAAACCCCGAGAGAATGACGAGTTGGCACTAGAAAAGGCCGATGTGGTGATGGTGATTCAGCAAAGCAGTGACGGTAAGAGGGAGAATCAGTGAAGAGTAGGTTGGTGCTGGGGCAGGACACTATAGGAGATGTATTCACTTCCCAGGACTACCATTACCAAGGGCCACTCACTGAGCAGCTTAAAACAACAGAAACATGTTCTTTCATAGTTCCAGAGGCAAGAAGTCCAAAATGAAGCCATTGACAGCGCTATGCTCTTTCGGAAGCCTTTGGGGAGGAGTCTTCCATACTTTTCCAGTCTGATAGCCCCAGGTGTGCCTTGGCTTAAGGCAGCCTAACTCCCATCTTCTGTGACCATCTTCCCTCTGTGTATGTCAAAATTTTCCTCTTTTTATAAGGACACCAGCTGTATTAGATTAATGACCACCTTACTCCAATGAGTTAAGACTTTACTAATTACATCTGGGACCTCATTCTCAAATAAAGTCACATTTTGAGGTACCGGGGATTGGGACTTGAACATATCTTTTGAAGGGGGACACAATTCAACTATAACAGGAGTGGGCAGCTGTAGACTTCACCAAATCTAGGACAGCCAAGTTTAGTATACTGGGAGACTGGACTTCTCCTGCTGGGGCCTCCCCAGGTGATTCAATCTTAGGATTCACGAAATTTCCAGGAAGGTAGACCAGGGGAAGCTATCGCGAGCCTTTCCCTGGTAACTCTTCTTCCCACCTATCCCGTGCCCATAGGCTGGCTGGAGGGTGTGAGGCTTTCTGATGGAGAACAAGGCTGGTTTCCTGTACAGCAAGTGAAGTTCATTTCCAACCCAGAGGCCCGTGCACGGAACCTGAAGGAAGCCCATCGAGTCAAGACTGCCAAACTACAGCTGGTGGAACAACATGCCTAGCTTTTCTCTGAGTAGTTTTCTGAGCTTAAGAACAAGCTGTTCCTGGAAAGGGCTTGCCCCAGAACCTTGCTAGAAGCCTTGTGTAGACCAAGAATGAGGCCTTCTGAATGCCCAGGAACAAAATCCAGCTAACCCAGTTGCTTGTCCCAGGCCTCCTTTTGTGCTTTGTGCTTGGTGGGGGGATTTTGAGGGACTTTGCACTGGACTCTGGGAACCTTTTTTCATGGGAAAAGGGACCTGCTGGGGCCTGCACCAAGGAACTTTCCTTCTTCTAACTACCATATGGTACTCAAACATTCTCTGCTCCCAGAGTGCAGATTCAGAGCTGGCCGAAGTTTCCGTCATGGCCATGTGATAAAAGGAATCTGATCTCAGTCCACTGGAGGGGGATGTTTAAGAGGGACTAATGCACCAGATGGGAGGGTCAACCTGGTGACCTTTAAGGTATCTTTCAGTCCTTGAAATTCTCCTTAATTATTGGTGTGAGGTCGGTGCACGCGTCTCTGAGATCTGTCTGTTGGTGGCAATGTGAGGGTAATACTCTCTCACGCTAATAAACGTGGCACTTCTACAAGTATTTTCTTCTCAGACTCCTCAGCACTGAACAGCATTCAGAACATAGCATGCCAGGAGGGTTCCAGCCTATTTTTACTGTACCCACAAGGTACAAGTATAGGCTAGTTTGGGTGGATTTGGCAAATCTACTCAAATCATTCATGATTTTATATTCTGACTTGAATTATTGAAAAGATATCTTTCCAGCTGTCTTATCTGCTTTGTGAAAGGCAGCATGGTATAATAGAAAGAGTCCTAGATTCCAAGTCAAGATATCTGAACTGTAGTTATCAACACTGCCATGATTCAACCTGTGTTTCTCTTCCCTTAAATGTCAAAGGCAGGGCTGGAGCAAGTAATCTCCAGAGTCTAACATTACAGTGTTCTTTGTCTCCTTTCTCAGTTGAAGAATACCACTTCAAGTGGTTTTTTTTTTTTTTTATGAGAGTCCTCATACAACAAAAACATAGTCATTTTTTATGCCATCTTTTAAGCTAGATCACTGTAGTCCTTCCTTTGACACTCTGCTACTCTTTTATATTTAGGAGGGCTCAAAAGTAGAATTGCATTGCAGCTTTGTACAAAAGTAAGAATAATACTATAAAATTTATCCTATGCCCAGTGAACAATGTTATGACATACGTTTACTTTTGACAACCCACTATGTTTTCAATCCATTCTAAAATATGTTAACTTGCTTAATTTTTTTAAAAAGTTTATCACTATAGTGATTGACATGTAAGCAGGATGACAAAATCTAAGGGACGATTTTAGAGAAGGTCAGTCGAGGCTTTTCACTATTTTCATAAAGCTAGATTTTAAACATAAATAATATGTATTATTAAGATATAATAATTTGCATGTGTATATATTAATATATAAACTAATAACTGATTCTTCAATAACTATAATACAAACTATTTATGCAAATCAGTATTTGAATGCTGGCCATATGACTCAGAGCCATAGCCAACCTTGTATTTTCTAGGAAAATTCTTCATGATTTTCTCAGAGAGGCAAACTATCAACTTCTGAACTATGCACATGCAAATAATTTTTTGAGTTACATGACTGCTTCTTTGCTTGAAGTTGCTAAGATCTTCTGATTCATTTGTACCAAAGCTCTGTAAGCCTTCTAACTATTCTAATATCTAATGTAAACTATTCATTAGATTTTTAATGTATATTCATTTAGTTGAGTTATTTGCACCTAATCTGGGAAATTAAAAGACATTTCGCTTTGCCTGTTTTTAGGTCCTTGGTTAAGGAAGGAAAGAAAAATTTAGACATGGGTAATCTCTCTTCAGTTGAGAGATTACATAGTATATATAGTATATAGATTATATACTAACTATATTTTGAATTTGAAAAAGTTTAGCATGGTTTCACTCATTGTCCCTTCCTTCCTCAAATTTCCAGAATTTAACTCAATTTCTTCAATCCTGACTGGCATGATCGGCTTTGAAAGATGGCAATTTCTTGTGAGCGATTGCAAAAACAACCTTTTGGACAGAGCTGCATTTGAGGCATATGTGGATATACATTATTTTGTTGCTTTTTTAAGCAAAACAATGGATGGGGTAGTGTCTTCAGGGGACATTAATAACATTTCTATTTATAGACCCTTTTCTGAATTGCGACATGCTTGAAGCTTAAAATCATATACATATGTGCTGAATTATTTCCCCTGTGCACCTGACCACATGGAACTTCCATGTCATTTTTGCCTGCACACATAGCTTGGAAAGATATTCATAAAACTTTATTTTTACTACCAACTTTTCTTAAAGTTAACTATGACTTTCAGATTTTAATTGTGCACTACTTGCACCGTCTTGGCCATTTGTATGATTTTTATAATACCAGCCTACACATTAGTATCCGGAAGGCTCACAGTTTGAGATGTGTTTCCCTGCTTTCATTCTCTGTCTCTTAAATAGCTTGTTCTTTAAATTTCAGTATCTTTAGGGGTACAAATGGTTTTTGGTTATATGGATGCACTGGATAGCAGCTAAGTCTGGGCTCTAAGTGTATCCCCACCCCCACTGGTGCACATTGTACCTGACAGGTGATTTTTTCCTCCCCTCTTAAATAAGTTCTACATCCATGACACAGATTAAATGCATTTGGGTTCTTTGAGTGATTTTTTTTCTCCTTAATTAGCCTGTAGGAGAGAAGATGTTTAGAAGTCTTTAAAAATCTAAATTACATTCATTGGTTGCCCTTGCTTTGCTGACATATTTATCCTCCTGAAACGGACTCGATTCCCTTATCGACCCCATGTTGGTTTACCCACAGTAATCTGTGCTTTTTAAGCATTTAATGACATTGCCCTTATCATAAACTCTTCTTTTCTATGGGGTCAAATGAGAAATTCAATACTTTGCTGGAGCGGCCCTTTGTAGACACAGGCCCCACTTCCCACCCCGAGACACATCATTGACTTGTGTATGTTTGTACCTGGTTTTTCAGACCTCTATGTAAATATCTTTTGTGGTAGTGACTCGGTTTTATCACTCACACAGTCCAGTGACCCTTGTGCCACTTAGGCTGTAAATGTGACTCAGGAGCTGTGTGTTTATGGCAGCTCCGAGCCTGTGGTTTAGTGTAATCTTCTAACTCTGAAATCAGGTGTGTGGAGGGACTAAAGGTTATTAATACATTTGCTGAAGAAAGACAGATGCCAAACTCCGTCATGATTCAAACACACTGCTTGCTTAGACTTAGAACTTTCTCTATGGTGAATAGTCTTTGACCCATTTTTTCTGACCTGCCCACTGTAAATGACAGTCATGGAGTGGAAATTTCCCTAGTGGAAGAGCATCCATTCAGTCTGCAGTTTCCAGGGAGCTGTGTGAAAGCGAGGCTGAGGCCACAGACAAAACTCCCCAGTGAAGGTGAGTGAGTGAGGGTGTTGCTGCTTTCTGTGTGGCCAGTGAACAGGGAGCCCGTGAAGGAAAGGAGTTGGGTTGGTGCATACTATAAACTTTTTCCGAGCTGGTGAGGGTGGGGGTGGCTGCCGATCCCTGCTGCACGGAGAATGAGTCATGGGCGCAGGGCAGAGCTCACTGCAGGGAGGGGCCGCGTCTGGCCTACAGATTCCTCCAGGAGCACCAAGAGGCAGACAAACATTTTCCTGGCAGTGTACCTGAGTGTTTCAGGGAGGCAGCTATCAACAATGCAGATGGGAACCCAGGAGCATAGTGGGGCCCAGACAGAGCACTCTGACATGGAGGCACTACCTCTGTTCACAGGCCGAGGAGCTCCTGAATACTAGGGAGGAAACAGAGACTATGTGACAGGGTGGCTGAGAGCAATAGACCATGGGATATTGAGGTCGAGTCACATAAGCCCAACAGGAGAGCCTTTAGGCTATCACAAAAGCAGACAGTCTCCAAGAGAATAGGGAAATGGAGAAGGAAAAGAAAACTTGTACTCTTGGATGGGGCTTATTCAGTCAATTCTAGAGTATTTTCTCATTGAGGTCAACTTGTGGTGGGAATGAGAAAATTGCTCCCTATTGGAGCTGAAATATATCTAAAACCCTCATTTTTCACAGTGGGCCCTGGAGAGGGGAAGTGACTTGCCTAATGTCACAGATTTGCATAGGTCTGAGTGTGTGCACATCATCAAAAGGGTGAAGGTGACTTGCCATCTGATGCAAAGACTGAGCAAACAGAAAGTGAGGAGGCAGAATATTTTTGAGAGAGCAGTGGTCTGACTTGTGGAATTGTTAATAAGCAGGTTTGGGTGATAGGGCTGAGCTTGACCAGGCAACAGACTGGAAACTAGAATCAAGGTGTGGTTCTCGAAGAAATTTGTCATCCTCATACAACCAAGGCCTTAAAAAACTGAAGAGTCCTTGTGTGTGTGTGTGTGTGTGTGTGTGAAGAGGGGGCTGTTAGATTTGGTGATCAGAGTACAAAGGGATCTTTGGGAGAAATGCATTTTATGCAGAAAGACTGGGCTTCTTCCCTGAAATGAAAGGATACTCGCATTAGTGAATAAAAGGAGGGAAAAAGACAAAGGAAAAGTTTTCTAGCTAAGAAATCAAGAGAATGGATGTATACAATTTCTAAATTGTTTCACAGCCATTCTTTTTTTTTTTTTTTTTTTTTTTGAGTTGGAGTCTCACTCTGTCACCCAGACTGGAGTGCAGTGGCCGCTCCCGGCCACCGCAGCCTCGACCTGCTGGGCTCCGGTGATCCTTCCGCCTCAGCCTTCCGAGTAGCCGGAATTACAGGCACGCGCTACCACGCCCGGCTGATTTTTTTTAATTTATTGTACAGATGAGGTCTCGCCAAGTTGCCCGGGTGGGTCTCAAACCCGCGGGCTCAGGCAATCCACTCACCTCATCCTCCCAAGGCGCGGGATTACAGGCTGAGCCACCGAGCCTGGCAACACAGCCATTCTTTTAGATGTGGTTCTGGGCACACTTTTTTAGTTCACTGGGTATGAAAATGTACCTGATTTCATCAATTCAAATAATTCATAGTTAGGAGAAGTAACAAAAAATTAAACCAAGATGAACGGCATGTTCTGTACGGGGTAATAAGGTGAAATGATGAAATGAGCAAATTAGAATTCATGGAGACATTGAATGCTTGTATTTGGCGTCTCAGAAGAGGGGCCTTGCAAAAGGGGATTGGACCCCTGGCAGGCTACAATAATATGGATTGGAGGAAGAGTGCAGGAGCTGGAGAGGGGGATGTGGGGTAGAATCAGGAGGACAGGATGACAGATAAAGCCATAGAGTGAAAGCAGACCAGAAAGGACCACGGACTCTCAGTGGGTGGAAATTCCATTCTCAGATCATAAAACCGTGGCAGGAGGAACACTCATGAGGCAACTCGCCAAGGTAATGAGACCATGATATAAATACAGTGTGAAAGCCACAAAACGACGGAGCAAGCCAGTCACAGAAGCGACAGTGCTGAGGCATAAGCCAGCTCCTCCGATGGACATCCATATTTCACAAATCGTCGCCCCAGATGTCTGGCTTCTCAGACGCAGCCAGTTGGATATTCTCTTCTCACACCCACAGTCAACTCATGCTCACTTCTTCACAGCATGGCTCACACTGACTGCTTTCCTCTTACGTCCCTACCACTGTTTTCGTCTTGGTGCCTCATTCCTGGATGCTGGAGTGGCTTCCCCCCTGTCTATCTACCCACTGTCTTTTCACTCACAATCTTCCTGGAAGAGGGTTCCATAACCTCACATTTGACTTTATACTCTTTACCCCTCCCATTATCTACCGGGAAATAAGGCTTGACTCAGCTGGACCTAGCCTGGCCCTCCAGCTCCCATCGGCACCCTCCTTCTCTATTTCTCACACTGCTCCCACTTACATGCCCCAGCCCCTGCTGCCCGCTCTTCCCACACATTCCAAGTCCCTTTCCACTTTGGGGACATCAGCTTCCTGCCCTCTTTGATGACTATCCTCTTCTCCCCCTTCCATATCACAGTAATGTCCCCATTCCTTTTTATTTTACTTTATTTTATTTGCATTGGGGTTCTCACTCTGTCACCCAGGTTGGAGTGCAGGGCACCATCAGGGTTCACTATAGCCTCAATTTCCTGTGGGCTCAGGTGATCCTTCTGCTTCAGCCTCCCAAGTAGCTGGGACGACAGGAGCATACCACCACACATGACTAATTTTTTTTCTAGAGACAAGGTCTCGCTATGTTGCCTAAGCTAGTCTCAAACTCCTGGGGGCAAGCAGTCTTCTCAACTCAGTCTCCCAAAGTTCTGGGTTTACAGATGTGAAACACTGTGCCCGGACCCCATTCCTTTTTAAATCAAACCAAACAGTACTGAATGCTTAAATTATTTAAACACAGACTTAGGGTCTGTGAAAAGAATTAATTCTAAATCTGATCAAGTTTGCACTTCCTGATTTATGATACCACCCTAACCCCCACCTTCTGACTTTAATTTTTTTTCTCTAAAAACATCAATAGGCATTACTTATTGAAGGTGACACCTTTATACTATGGATTTAAATCCTGTCTAAAATGTATTCCTTTTGCAACTTTGGGCAATTCTTAAACCTCTCCAATCTCAGATTTTCACCTGTCAAATGGATAATACCTTATAGGATTGCTGTGAAATGAAATTACCTAGCAGAGAGCAAATGCTAAATAAATGGTTATCATCATTAATGTTCTGTTTGAGGACCAATTATGGAGTTAAGTAAGCCGTTTCAGCTCCTCGTAGTCTTGTAAAACACACAACCACACAAAATTGGCTATCATTAATAGCCATTTACCTATTAAGCTCTTTCAGTTACATTTGGGGAAGTAGAAAATAAAATAAACTTAAGAGATTTCCAACTGGACTCGGTCAAAGCATTTTTAGGAAATCATTTAAGCCCCAGTTTTGGCCAGGTGTGGTGGCTCAGCCTGTAATCCCAGCACTTTGGGAGGCCGAGGCAAGAGGATTGCCTGAGCCCGGGGGTTCGAGACCAGCCTGGGTAACTTGGTGAGACCTCATCTCTACAATAAATCAAAAAATAAGCCATGCATGGTGGCGTGCATCTGTAGTTCCAGCTACTTGGAAGACTGAGACAGAAGGATCATCTGAGCACAGCAGGTTGAGGCTGCAGTGGCCATGAGCATGCCCCGGCACTCCAGCCTGAGTGACAAGAATAAGACTCCAACTCAAAAAATAAACAAATAAATAAAAATAAACCCCCAGTTTCTTGCTCTGTCAACTTGGGTAGTTACCTCTTTCTCCACACACTTGCTTGGCCAACTTCCCTTCCAGGACCTACGTCCCCATCGGGGCTTTGGATCATTTCCTGACCCCACACCTCCTCCAGTTCTTTCCTCCTCAACTCTCTGGCCATCCCTGACGAATCTCAGTGCCACCTTTTCTTCTGTCCCATTCTCTTTTCTTTCCTGTGTTGTTATTTCCATAGGACACATAGTGAGTCTGTCCCGAGACCACTTTTCTTCATGCTACATGCTGTGCCTGGGCAATTTTACATAGTCTCTTGACTTCAATCGGTGTTTCTATGCCAGACAAGCCTAAGAGCAACTTTTAGTCCTCATCTGTCTCATGGATCCTGCTTCCATACTTTTCTTCCCATGCATACCAACCTAGATAACCACAGAAGCGTCAACCCTAACATATACGAACAAAACCCTCTCCTTTTCTCCAAATTCGCTTCGTCTCCATTATTTCTTTTTCTCAATTATGGCATTTCTTAGTTACTAAAGCCTTTGTTCTCGTTCCTTCTCATTTCTTTTCAACTAATTCTCTACCATGTTATATTGATTCTGCCTCTTCAAAATGCCTCAAGTCGGTTCCCTCTTCTCTCTACCCTGCCTTACTCTACACGTCTCTCAGTTAGACTAATTTAACAGCATTGGGTTGTATCTCTGCATCTCCTCTAAGCCTTCCAATCTCACTCTCCATTCATCTTTCTGAAATACAAATTTGGACAAGTCATGCCCATGAGTTAAAACTGCCAGTGCTTCGTTTTGCCCAAAGAAACAGTCTGCACACCTCGGCTTCCTATGCAAGGCCCCCCCTCACGGCTTCATCTTCTACCACAGCCCCTCCACACAAACCCAGCCACTCGAAATTTCTTTCTGACCATCGTCTCAATCTCAGTGGTCTTACTCTTGCTACAACTTCTGCCTGAAGTATCCTTTATTCTCTTCTTTGCTTACCCAAAGTCTGCTCTTTCTTCACAAGCTAGCTGTAATGCCTTGGACTCCAGAATTTTCTGATGGGGCTGCTCCTCCATTTGGGCTGCTGGCATGTGGTTCTCAGAGCTGACCTCACACAGCATCTGAGTTGTAACTGGTTATGTGGTCATCAGACTCCCCAGTGAGACTGGCAGTTCCCTGTAAATTAGGAAGACATTTTGCTTATTTTTGTGTTCATCCAGTACTGTCAGTGCTCGTAAATCCCTGCCAAATTATGGAATAAATGTCAGTCCTAATCTCTCAGGGCTTTGCTTTAAAGCTCAAAAAAAGGTGGGGGGGGGGTGATTTCGGAAAAAAAACAATACGAACTAAACTACAAATATCAGAATGCTAAATCTTCCATACTGTCCCTCTGGACTCAAATAACACCACTTCTGGGTGAAGGAAGGAGATGCTTCACTTACAGAGAATCAGATTTACTCATAAGAGATCAAGAATCAAGTGGAACCAACGCAACTCAAATCGTCTTTTGTAGCCTGTCTCTATTCTGTATTCCATTAAAGCAAATGATGTTTAAATAGACATTTAAAGATAAACTCTAATGAGTTGCCTCACAAAATTGTCTAAGTAATATAACATATTCAGCCTACAGGAACAGAAAATATAATGGGAACCAAACAGATTTTAGAACATGATGGTAAGGGGTGGGGGTCGGGGGCCACTCAAATGCCAGCAGTGATCAAAGAAAGAAATAGCAAGAAAGTTGGGTATAAAGACACAGGGAGCAATTCTGGGACTACCTCTATTTGAACTGACAGCTAACATAAATGTTGATGTCTTTAGAAAAATGCTACAACTAGCATTTACCAGATTTAGCAAATAAAAATGCAGGATATCCCAATGGTGCTGGGAACCTAATTACAATTTTTTTTTTTTGAGTTGGAGTCTCACTCTGTCGCCCAGACTGGAGTGCAGTGGCCGTTCCCGGCCACCGCAGCCTCGACCTGCTGGGCTCCAGCGATCCTTCCGCCTCAGCCTTCCAAGTAGCTGGAACTACAGGCGCGCG
>CAUYQG010125201.1:0-12819 GCA_963574415.1 Tarsius wallacei | reverse complement strand
TCACATGAGTGGTTGTTTCTGAGAGGAAGGTTTTTGACTGGGAGGAGACATGAGGAAACCTTCTGGGATAATGAAAATGTTCTTTATTCTGATAACCTGTGTGTTATGTGTGTGTGTGCTTTCATCAAAACTCATTAAACTGTGCACTTAAGATCTGTGTACTTCACCAAAAAATGAATTGTATGCCAATTTAAAAATAAACATGTGTATGGTACACAGGTCAAGAGTGAAAGAGAGCACTAGTATGTACCAGGCACTGTGGACCCATCGTGGGCAATGCTCTGCATCCTAATGGAGTTTGCATTCTACTGGGGTTGTAGGAGATCATTAAATATCTACCATTCGAACCTCATTAATATGAATGAATATGAATGAATGACATAAGTTTTGGTCCTCTAGCAACTGACAGTCTTCTTCTTTTATCTATCACTCTGTAACATCAGTAAAAATGAGTATAGAGATGACTAAAGACAATCCAATAAAGGAGATAAGGAAAATATATGGTTTATTTTGAAGATTTATTTGTCAATCGGTAATCAAAAGTTTCCTAAGATTGAGGATTCCTATAAATGATATCCTCCGAATTTAAGCAAAGCAACTGAAAAAAATTAAAGAGTAAGTGTATAAACATAGAATATCATAAATTAGTGGGGAATGAGCAGGCTGAGTTTACTCTTAGAAAATTATACCAGTTCCTTTTTATATCAGTCCATTAGAATGCAAAGCATTAGCCCCATAAAATATATGTTATTTCAAATATATACTGAAGCCATGTGCACTAAGAATATAGCTATGCAGGATTTTTTTTAACTGTCTCAAAGACCAAAATTCAAGGCAGTGATAAAAATCTCAAAGACTAAAAATCAAGGACTCATTTTTGAGAGACATATTCTGATCTGGTGCTACAAGGCTAATTTTAATTCCAATAATTTGAAACACTTATAAAGGAAAAGGAAGAGGGAGTAAACAGCATGTTGATTAGATCTGCTGCTAATACTGAAGTAGGAAGTGTTGAAAATATGAGTAGAGACATGCTGGTACAACTGGTTGTCGGGGAGTGAGGAACTTAGAGGAAAACCAAATATGAAGGAACTGTTATTTGGTAGTTGCCTGTTCCTTTTCAATATAGAATGACGCATTTTGAAGATTTAAGAGTAACATGAATAATTTGTGACAGATACCTAGGAATGATAATGCTATAAACTTGTAAATGATGATTGGCCTGCCTCCAAGAGATTTCGTTAATTGATTCTTCCTCGTCTGCATTCCCTGCATGTAGAATGGAGAGAAATGCCTTGATTTGTCTTCTGAAATTGGCCATAGATGGAATCATTGCACTAGATTAGGTGCTAAGTATGTGGTCACATCTCTTAGAAAAAAATAGAATAGAAATAAATAAGTGATGGACAACAACTGCTATCATATTCTGAAGGAAATTAGTGAGGCCTTCCATAAGTCATACAAATTTACCCATGCAAGATTCTGTCTCTCATTTGGTTTAGAGAACAAGCCTGACCCAAATGCAATGAGGTGCTCATAAGGTAGAATTGTATTAATTGCTGAAGATTCATCTATGTGTAGGAGAGCTTGACAAAGGGTACACAAATAGTATAATAAGAGAAATTTATAGTCTCTACAGAGACATTAGTATTAAGGAGTTACATGGATCCACAGAAATCATAGAATCCCATGATTTTCCAGATAGGAAGGAACTAAGAGCCAATCCAACTCAACTCCATGGGTTTTATAAGGAAATTGTGCCCCTACAAAGTAAAGGGACAGACATAAAGGAAGAATCACAGTTGGGATATAGATTATTACCTCTAGACCATTGGTCCTCACAATATCCCCTATTGACCTTCAATCAGGATCACTCCCTGGGATGGGATTTTGAGTAATCATGTTTTCTAAGCTAAACAACCCACTATCACTGTGTAGTTTATAGCTGGTCTTGGAATTCAACCATAAGCATGAAAAATGGGTTGATCTCTAGAAGATTAAATGAAAATAAAACTAGTAGATTAATTTTTTAAAGAAAATACTATAAGGGAAAACTCAGATAATGATTGATTAAGAAGAAATAAAGGATTGAGTATATAATATGAAAAAAATTCCAAAAGTTGAAAACTCTGGAAATAAAAGTAAAATAAAATTGGAGACATGTATAATGTTTTAAATCCACTATTAGATTGTGCAATAAGAAAGTGATAAGATCAACCTCACTTAACCTATTCAAAATAAATGAATAAACATGATGATTAATGCCTTGATTGTACTAAAAATATTCTTATGTGCTTGGAATTAAATATGCAATAAATTACATTTTTAATATTCCATCAAGTTGTTCTTAAATAAAAGCCAAGAGTTCTCTCATTGAAAATGTTCAATATTCAAGTATTGAATATTTCCATGAAAATTAGAAATATAAGGCATTGGCTGAATAAGGAGACTGAATGTTTGTGTTTCCCCAAATTCATATGTGGAAATCAAAACCACAAATCTGATGAAATTAAGAGACGGGGCCTTTGGGAGAAATTAGGTTATATTTTTTTCTGCCATGTGAGGATACAATAATCAATAAGCCATCTGCAACCCAGAACAGGGCCCTCACCAGAACCCAACCATGCTGGCACAAGGACCTTGGATTTGACTTCCAGAACTGTGAGAAATAAAATTCTGTTGTTTATAAATCATTCAATATAGTATTTGGTTATAAAAGCCTGAACTAAAATCGTGTTTATACAGAATTAGTGTATGTTATAATTGACATAAATTAATAGTTGTATCACCAGAACTACAAAATCTTTTTTTAATTTAATACTATCATTAATCCGTGTTTGTAATAGATTATAATGCCTTGGGTTCGACTTCCTCATTCAGATCATTCTAAGATTGTGGGTGTTCATTTAATATCAGGGTGGGAAGAAAATTAATGTTTTCTACATGCTTCTACCACCCTAAGTTCATCACTCTTATTCTAGTTTGAAAGAAGAGGAAGAAAACATGTAGCATCTGCTATTAGGTGGATTATTTTATAAACATCTTACAGATGAGGAAATTGAATTGCAAAATGTAAACTATCATTTCCAAAGTTGCACCAGAAGTCAGTAGGAGGTCTGATCTGATTCTGAAGCCCATGCTCTTCCATTACATAACTATGACTCTCCATAATACTGAGATGGATGTGGGGGATTGAGATAGAAAAGGGACGAGAACTGTGAATTCTATGACTTTTCCGCTGAATTTCTGGAACCAGTATAAGGAACAAATGTCTCAGTGAGAAAGATCATGGCATTTCAAGTTAAGCAGACAAAGTTAGAGTCTAGTTCTGCCACTGACAGAACTGGACAGGTTAAATAGGACAAGTAACTCAACACCTTCTAAAAGCTTTGTTTCCTAATATGTAAGAATCAGTAATACCACTTCTCCAATCATAACATTGTTAAAAGGATTAAATATAAAGCACTTATCACTGTGCCTAGTGCTACTGATTATTCACTAATTGTGAACTATTTCTCACTGTATTTTGGGTGAATTGCATTTAAATCAATGTTGTCATAATTATGAATAAATTCTAGAAGGCAACATTTAAGATGAGGCAGAAATTATTTGACATGTAGGCAAAGGGAGAAAGTCAACTCCTTTTCCAGATTTTTCCTAAAATATACACAATTCTCTTAAAAGAAATTTAAGGTCTAGCCATCTGTATTTATAGTTATAAGCCAATGCCTGAAACGTTATTGCATTTTTACTAATGGTAGTCAAACTATGGTAAAGAGCTAACACTAGGTGAAAGATTTAACTTCAAATTTCTTGCTAACTTTGTAACTATTAGACTTTAGATAAGCATTGGCACACAATAACTTCTTTTTTCCTTCAGTAGAAAAAGTCTCCAGTAGCTGGAATGCACTTCAGGGCATAGTATACCAGTGGTCACAACATATATTAATCATGCAGTAATCTACAACACACAAATGGCATTTGTTAAGCTTTCTGGGAAAATGTCTGATTTTTCTGACTATACAGAGGCTACGTCTCAGAGATTCAAAACCTTGATCCAAGTAGAAAATTATCCTGGTCTAGTCTTTTGTTTGCCTTTGAACTTAATATCCTTCCTATACATTACCAAAATATCAGAAATATTTTTGTGACTGTAGTGTTAAAAACAAACCAACATAAAATTTTCTAACCCTTTGATGTTTACCCTGAAAAGAATTGCAAGGAGTTTCAGTAACCTGAAGGAAGCCATGAATCACTGCTGTCTATTGATTTATTACTAGTTCTGGATTAGACAGAGGGTGATTAGATGCCTTCAGGTGTAAACTCAATGGCAGTATGCTAAGCAGATCAATTTAAAGCTAAAGTAAATTTAATAAGTAGAGACAAGATTTACAAAAGCATCAATAGAACACCTTCTCCTAAGATTTCTGAAGAATGAGTTATGCAAAGATTTACAGAAATAATATTTCTTGTTTCTTGGCCTTAAATTATTTGGGTTTTTTGTCTTTTTTCATAGAATTAAACTGGCAGACTTTTTTTTTAACTGAATCTATAGATGACACTATTTGGTTTTGATCTACTAAACTGATATACTAGATTTTTCTTCAGAATTTTAATATTAAACATAGTTGAAAATTAGTAAAATTATGAAATACTATTTGATCAGTGATAGTCTTCTCCTTTCTTCTCACATAAAGCATTTATCTTGTATATATGATTATAAGTCTATTGGGGGGCTCAGTTCATATTTATCCAACCAAGGATAAATTGGATTATATCGAACTTTTAGATCATATCAGCTTGATGCAACATATTTAAATAGGTATTTTGATTGGATCTAGACACTGTAAATATATTAAGTTTTAGTAAAATGAAATAATTTCTTCTTGCCTCTTTGTTAATATCACCCATTGATGGAAATAGTTATTTCTCAAAATATAATCAATGAATCACCTGGGATGGAATTACCTGGAGAGTGACTGTTAAAAATGTAGATTTCTGAGTTCCACACCAGATGCAATGAACCAGTATGGGAAACTAAGGGCATTCCAAAATATGCATTTAAAACAAGTTTGCTAGGTTTTTCTTATGCATAATAAAGTCAGAATCATTGATATGGATGTTGTAGTCAGGGATTAAATGGTAGCTGTTATATAAAACTGTGAAGAGAGCCAACTAACCAATTCAAAAACTAGCTTTCTTGTATATATCTAAAATGAAAATGGTAATAATAGTTTATGGACCTTGAAACAACTCAGCCACTCCCTTGTGTATAACTTTTTACAAGTTACTTAATCTTCCTAAATCTTCATTTCTCATATGTTAATAACATCTTGTCTCTCCTCCTTTACCTTATATATCTCTTTAATCCTATGTGTCTCGGTAAAAAAAAAAAAAAATGACATAGTTCTCATTACATTTACAAATAAGAAAACTGAAAGCTAGGAAATGTGAATTGTCTGAGGTCTTTCAACCAAGCGATCATGTATTCTGACTTATTTTGGTACATGATTTAGACTTTTTGTTGTGGGCTTTTTTTAAATCAAATTCACCATAATCATTCTTTAAAAATTATAGTCATCATCTCTGTTATAATTCTTAACAGCAAAATGCACAAAACAAATAATAACTTATTGTATTATTGCCTTGAGTCACTTTGCAAAAGGGGATTTGTGATGTAAACAAACAAAAAATAATAATGTTATTAAGTTTTGTATTAGTTTATCTCAGAAATGTCTGATCTTTCTCACTAGACTACAGACTCATAAGGGGAACAACCTTTCTGTTCTACAGACATTAACAATAGCACTTGACATATAAACAGATTTCAGTAAATGGTTTTAAATGAATAAATGGATTTTTATTTTGCATCTTTTTATATTTTCATGTCTGTCTTGTTCTGGATAGACATAAATATAGTGTACCTTGTGTAGCTATTTTGATCACTCATTTATTTGTGCAAACATCTTGAAATCTATAATAAATGGCAACGCTTTATAAGAAATTTCATGAAATTGATTCCTTAATAATCTATTTATTAAGCAGATAAATAAGACTCTCCATTTAAGAGGCTTTGATAAATAACAAAATATTTCAAGAAATACATATAAAAATATATTACAAAAAATAAAATCCCTAAAAAAGTATATAGCAATAATGAAGGCTACCGCTTGCGTTGGGTGCCTATTGTGTAGTCAGGCCTTGTGAGACACATTAATGATGAGTCTGGCTTTGCTTTTTAGTCTCAAAGAGAGTCACTTGCTAAAATCACAAAGTGTTAAATCTATTAAATGTTTTCTACCCAAATGTGGAAATGCTTAGGAGAGAATCATTGGCACTTTGGGCTGGCCTAGTGCATTAAGTAAGCAAGGAACTCTGGAGACGAGCTCATCAGTTCTTTGTTATTTGTAACTTCCTCCTCTTGAATCCTGAGATTGAATTGTGGACTCTTTTCACCTTCTGATGGTTCTGATAGTTCAAACATCTCTTCTGTAGCTAATATCCAGGACTTGCAGGCTCATTTGCAAGCATGTGACCATGTAAACAGGTTCCAATATGATGACCTCTGACTGCAGAGTTCTTCAAGGGTCGATGGGCTACCAACTTCTCTAGGTGATTTCTTTGCTAGTGGAATGTGGTTAGCTTTCCAACTTTGGGGAATTTTGTTGTGCTGATAAGATAATTAGATACAATTAGATACACTTACCTTTTGTCTCTATCAGCTCTGATTTCACAATAATCTATTGATGTCTGAAATGATGTCTAGTGTCCCAGACAACCGGGCCCCAAACTAAGCATTAATCTTTAATTTGTAAGTGGAATTATGGAGGCATCATCTCAAAGTAATTGGAGTCACAGCATGGAGCTCAGGGGAGATCTGTTGTGCTACATCTTCATCATTTTCTAGTGATATTTATTCTTTTGGGGATACAGGTTGCCTGATTCTGTTATAGTGACAGCACACAGTTAACCCATGGAATCAATCTTTCTTAAGAGCCATGAATGAATCCTGAACATGAGGGCATGTTCATTAGTCAAATATTTGTATATTATTGGAGCACAATGCCAAATCCATGTCCACTTTGAAAACCTTGATGAGTCCAGATTTAATATTTTCTCCATCCTTATAAGCTAGATATTTATAATACTTATCCCAGGGTCATGAAAATGCATAAGAATAAGCAACAAATCTCTTTGATCATATCTGATTCAACACAGAAACTAAAGCCATTAAGGATTAATTCATATCCAAAGAAGTTCTGGAAACCTTGAACTTTATAAAAAACTATGTCTGCATTTTCCTGGAGCTATTTCTCAGAGCTTTTGTGAAAGACTTTTAAGAAATTCTTTTTTTTTTTAATTAGGGTCTCACTTTGTCACCCAGACTGGAATGCAGTGGCATGGATCATGGTTCACCACAGCCTGACTTCTTGGTCTCAGGTGATCCTTTTACCTCAGTCTCCCCAATAGCCAGGACAACAAGTGTGCACCACCATGTCCGGCTAATTTTCTGATACTCTGTGGAGACAAGGTCTCACTATAATGCCAAGGTTGGTGTCTTGAATAAGGAAATCTTATTTAGGATTTATTGATTTTATTGTTTTTATTTCTGTTGTTTTATGAACTCAACTCTTGTGTTATAAAAAATTCAAGTCACTCTTTGGTACCATATGAAGTTTGGATTATTATAAATCTATAGAAAATATCTTACTATTTTTATCTACAGTGGAAAACCTATTTTAATGCCATCATTTATGGTAGAAATGGATCTCCTAAAAAATTATAATAAATTAATTATTTTACCTTTATTAATCAAAAGATATTTTAAAATAGCTGGAATCTTGAAGCTTCTAGAAAGTTCAGATCTTATACACAGAAAAATCTGCCTGACAGAAAAGCACATGCTTTTAAAGAAAGAGTTCTAAAGAAATATTTAATACCTGAATCAATCTCTTATTAATTCTAACCCAAGGCCAAGGCTAGAGGATTCCCTAAGTCCAGGGGTTCGAGACAAGCCTGGGCAACATAGCAAGACCTCGTCTCCACATTAAATCAAAAAATTAGCCAAGCACAGTAGTGCATGCCTGTAGTTCCAGTTTCTGGGAAGGCTGATGTGGAAGGATCCCCTGAGTCAAGCAGGTCAAGACTATGGTGGCCATGAGCATGCCACTGCACTCCAGCCTGGGTGACAGAGTAAGACTCCAACTCAAAAAAAAAAGAAAAGTTTATTAAGCACTTTTTAAAAAGCAGATACTGAAAATAAAAATTAAGCACTGACTTATCAATATATAGTCATCCCTTGGTGTCTGAAGGAGATGGTTCTAGGACATGCACACCTTCCCCCATATATACCAAGATCACAGATGCTAAGGACCCACAGGTAGACTGTTTAACCCACAGATATGAGAAAGTTGACCCTCTATGTATACCAAAGTCCTACATCTTGCAAATACTGTATTTTCCATTGGTAGCTGATTGAATCTGGGATGCAAAATACCTGAGTAAGGAGGGTTTATCATAATTGCATGATGATCTGTCAGTATACCACAAATAGATGGAATTCTAAAACACTCTATAATACAACTGGTGTAATTCACTTATTTCAGAATTTTTTTCTTTTATTTTTCCACCACACTGGCTACTTTTTTTATTTTTATTTTTTGTAGAGATGATGTTTCGCTATGTTGCCCAGACTGGTCTCAAGCTCCTGGGCTCAAGTGATCATCCTACCTCAGCCTCCCAAAGTGCTAGGATTACAGGTATGAGCCACCACACTCAGCTTTATTTAAGAATTATTGTAATGTCTTATATATTTTAAAGATTGTAGTGTGTGCCAAGAATACAATGTAAGAGACAAAGAGAGTTGCACATCCACATGCACCCACAGTTCCTGCCTTCAGATTGTTTTCAGTGTAATGGGAATAACAGAGAATAAATAGACAATTATTCTATTAGGCCATGTGACCAGTACTGTGAAAAAAGCACAAGATGGAAGAGCATCTAACCTATGCAAGATTCAGGCAAAACATCTGTAGGAGGTTCTGTATGAGCTGAATCCTAAAAGAGAGCAGAAATTCACTAAGCAAAGAAGATAGAGAATAGCACCCTAAACAGAGAAAACAAAATTTGCACAAAGATCTAAGAGAAAGAGTTGTGAACACACGAGTACCCTGTAACTTCATAGCTATATGATTAAGCAGAAAGAAGAAACAAACAGTGGAGATAGAAAGGATGACTTTTGTAAGCCATACTAAGGAGTGGCATTTTATGTCAAAGACCATGTAAATTTATTAAAGGCAGGGGAAGTTGGGCTTGATTATAGTTAGATAGTTATATACTAGAAAGATTACCTTTGAAGTAGGACAGAAAGATGATTAGAGAGAATTAAGGAGAAAGCAAGAAAACCAGGTAGATTACAGTCATTAGTAGGAGAAACAATGAGATTTTAAACTAAGGGAGTGACAATGAGGAAAAAGAGTAGAATGAATAGAAAGTTATCAAGAAAAATAATTAACTTTTTTTTCCATCAAAGAATAGGCTAAGTTCAAAAAATAAATAAAATATTAAGATTGGCACTCAAATTTCCAACCTAGGTACTCATTAGTATAGGAAACACTGGGATAAGAACAAGTCGTGGAAGGCATAGCTCTGTTTTTGGCATTTTGTATTCTGTGGGACATCCAAGAAGAGATGACAGATAGTAGGCAGTTGAACACAGGGAACAGCAATTATCATAATATTATACGAAAGGAATTGGCAGTAGTTGGAAACTGTGGTGGGGGGGCAGGATTGGCAGTAGTTGGAAACTGCGGGGAAGGGGACACACCTCATCAACAAGGGTACCTGCATAATGAACATATGTATACCTAACCCTGAACTGCACACCATATCTTCAAAATTAAAAAAAAAAATCTGAGCTGGAAATAATAATGATAACAACTAATGTTTGCCATTTTGTATAATAATACAAAATAGTGCAGTAACATAAACATATTTATTTATATCTTTACTGACATCCATCTAGTAGATAATTGCAATCTAGGAGATTACAATGAACTGAGGTGCAAGTAAATTAAGTTTCTAACGTTGAACAAACACTAAATGGCACAAGGTTAGTCAAGCAAGATTTTACTGTAGTCTTTAGTGAACAGTTAGAATGGAGTGGAGAAAAAACAAAGTGGGTTCTGGTGCAAGGTGGCTGACTAGAAGCAGCTAGTTAAGTAGCTCTCTCATGGAGAAGGTCCAAAATAGCAAGTAAGTATTAGCTTTTCAGGGGATTGTCTGGAAGATCACTGCGAAGTTCATCAGTGTCTGGAACCACTAAGAACAGGAGAATGAGGCTAGGCAGACTTCAGGACGAGCCCCAGTGCAAAACTGGGAGAGGACTCCACATGAAGGGAAGAAATGAGTGTCTGAGAGAGCCTCTTAGGCTCTACACATATGCCATGAAACACTGCAACCCTAGTCACTGGAAAGCCCTGTTTATTCCCCTACTCCATTCGAATGCAATAAGCAACTCAGAATCTAAACAGAGGCACCACTCAAGTTCATGTGGAAACCAGTGAGCTCTTGCTCTCTGAGAAGTCTGCCACCGGCTGCTGCTGTCCTGCCAAAGGAGTACAGGAACTCTTGCACAGCCCCTGAATGAATACCATAGCTGCAGATTATGTCACATGAGTGCCCCTGCCTTGTTCCTCACCAAGAGTATCTCACCTGCTTCAGAGACAGCACCTCACTGCACCTACCCTTCTTCTGCCTGAAGGCTGCAGGCTTGGCTTGACTCCGGGAGGTTGCCAGCTTACAGAAGCAGTGAATAGGGGTTCCCCAGTTCTGTTCCGGCACCACTGTTTCCACCTCAGCCACACATGGGCTAGAGAAGTTGAAGTGGTCATTCTAAGAATGAACCAAAACGAACTTCTGGAACCGTAGAATTTAATTCAGGAATTTCAAAACGTTGTTGCAAGCCTTAACAAGAGAATAGACCAAGCAGAAGAAAAAACTTCAAAGCTTGAAGATTGATCCTTTGAATCATCTCAGTTAGATATAAATTTTTTTAAAAATCAAAGAATTAAAAAGTTGAATAAAGTCTTTGAGAATTATGATATTGTGTAAAGAGACCAAACCCATGTCTGACCAGCATTTCTGAGAGTGAAGGAGAGAAGAGGGGAAATCTGGAAAAAGATCTTCAAAGCATAATCCAAGAAAACTTCCCCTATTTTGTCAGAACAGTCAACACACAGATACAAAAAAATCAGAAAACTCCTGTGAGATCCTATTCATTACAACCAACCATCAGGAAGGCACACAGTCATCATTCTATCCAAAGTCAATGCAAAAGAGAAAATCTTAAAGGCAGCTATGAAGAAGGGACAGACCGTATACCAAGAGAGACTCATCGGGATAACAATGAACCTCTCAGCAAAAACCTTACAAGGCAGATAAACAAAGGAGAAAAAAGGTCCTTTCTAGGCAAGCACGTGCTAAGAGAATTCATTACCTCCAGGCCAGCCCCATAAGAGATGCTTAAAGAAGTTCTAAACATGTAAGCAAAAGAATGATACTGCCCAAATTAAAAGCATATGTAAGCGTATAGCTTACAGACTATACAAATCAACCACAAAACTGAGAACACAAAGCAATTTTTTTCTTCTTTTTTTTTTTTTTTTGTTCTTTTTTTGAGTCAGAGTCTCACTCTGTTATCCAGGCTGGAGTGCAGTGGCATGCTCACAACCACCACAGACTCAACCTGCTTGGCTCAGATAATCCTTCCACATCAGCCTTCCAAGTAGTTGGAACTATAGGCACACGCCACCAAATCCAGCTAATGTTTTGGTTTATTGTAGAGATGAGATCTCACCAAGTTGCCCAGGCTGGTATCAAACCCGTGGGCTCAGGCAATACTCTCACCCTGGCCTCCCAAAGTGCTGGGATTATAGGCATGAGCCAACACGCCAGGCCACAAAGCATCTTTTTAACAATGCTAGATAGGAACAAATTCTCACTTACCAGTAGTTACCATGAATGTCAATGAGCTAAATGTCTAACTTAAAAGGCACAGAGTGGCAAATTGCGGTTTTTTTATTATAAAGATGTGGGTACAACTCAGGGTTAGGTATACAAACATTGATTATGCAGATACCCTTATTGGTGAAACTCCCTCCCCTAGCAGTTTCCCTCAACTGCCAATCCCACCCCCCTTCCCCTGACAGTTTCCCGCTACTGCCAAAGGCTTTCTTATAGTATTATAATTGTTCAGGGTCTGCTTATGAGTGAGAACATATGGCACTCTCTTCTTTTGTTTCTGTGATAGATCACTGAGTATGGTCGACTCTAAATCCATTCAAGTTTCTACAAAGTCCTTATGTTTGTCCTTCTTTATGGCTACATAATATTCCATTGTGTATATGAACCACATTTTTTTTATCCAGTCCAGCTTCGATGGGCAACGTGGTTGGTTCCATGTTTTTGCTATTGTGAATAGAACTGCAACAAACATATGTGTGCAGGTATCTTTTTTGTAGGATGATTTGAGTTCCTCCGGGTTTATTCCCAATAGGGAAATTGCTGGGTCATTTGGAAGGTCAATTTCTAGTTCTTTCAGAAATCGCCACACTGTCTTCCAAAGAGGTTGTACTAGTTTGCATTCCCACCAGCAATGTAGAAGCGTTCTTTTTTCTCGACATCCTCACCAGCATCTGTTGTTTGTTTTATTAATGATGGCCATTCTTACTAGGGTTAGGTGATATCTCAATGTAGTTTTGATTTGCGTTTCTCTGATGATGAGTAAGGCTGAGTACTTTTTCATGTGTCTGTTGGCTG
>CAUYQG010125200.1:0-14029 GCA_963574415.1 Tarsius wallacei | reverse complement strand
TTGACCTGAGTGAGCACAGTAGGGTGACCTGCATGACTATGATTAGGTGGTGACCTGAGTGAGCATTACGGAGTGGTGACCTGAGTGAGTGTGGTGTGATGATGACCTGAGTGAGCATGGTGGGGGTGCTGCAAAAAACTGAGCATCGTGGGGTGAGTGAGCATAGTGTTGACCTGAGTGATCATGTTAGGTAGTGATCTGAGAATGGTGGGGTGGTGACCTGAGTGAACATGGTGTGGTTGTGACCTGAATGATCATGGTAGGGTGGTGATTTAAGAGAATATAGTTGTTTGGTGACCTGAATAATTGTGTTTGAGTGTTGATCTGAATGAGCATAGTAGGGTGGTGACCTGAGTGAACATGGTGGAGTGATGACTTGAGTGAGCATGGTAGGGTGATGACCTGAGTGAACATGGTGTGGTGGTGGCCTGAGTGATCATGTTGGGGAGGTGATTTGACTGAGAATGGTGGGGTGGTGACCCAAGTGAGCATGGTTGTTTGGTGACCTGGATAATCATGTTTGGGTGTTGACCTGAGTGATCATGGTTGGGTGGTGACATGAGTGAGCATTGTGGGGTGGTGAACTCAGGTCATCATCACACCACACTCACTCAGGTCACCACTCCGTAATGCTCACTCAGGTCACCACCTAATCATAGTCATGCAGGTCACCCTACTGTGCTCACTCAGGTCAACACCCAAACATGATTATTCAGGTCACCAAACAACCATAATCACTCAGGTCACCTCCCCACCTTGTTCACTCAAATCACCACCCTACCATGATCACTCAGGTCCTCACCTCACCATGGGCACTCTGGTCACTTCCCCACCATGTTCACTCAGGTCACCACCCTACCATGTTCATCAGATCAACGCTCAACCATGATCACTCGGATCACCACCTAATCATACTCCCTCAGGTCACCACTGCACCATGCTCACTCAAGTCACCACCCCACCATGCTCACTCAAGTACCATCCTACCATACTCACTTCCATCATGCTCACTCAGGTAACCACCCTTCCATGCACACTCAGATCACCACACTACTGTGCTCCCTCAGGTAACCACCCCATTATGCTTACTCAGGTCACCATCCCATCATGCTCACTAAAATCATCACCCAACCATACTCACTCAGGTCTCCACCCTACCTTGCTCACTCAAGTCACCACCGACCATGTTCACTCAGGTCACCATTCTACCATGCTCACTCTGGACACCACCCTACTTTGGTCACTCAGATCCCCACCACATAATGCTCATTCACGTCACCACCCTACCTTGGTCACTCAGGTCACCACTGTACCATAGTTTCTCAGTTCACCACCTCACCATAATCTCTCAAGTCACCAACCCACCATGCTCTTTTGGGTCACAAATCCACCATGTTCACTCGTGTCACTGTCCCACCATGCTTACCCCCACCATGCTCACTTGGTCACCACCCTACCATGCTCCCTCAGGTCATCAACTCAACATAGTCACTCAGGTCACCACTCTATCTTACTCTCTCAGGTCACCACCCCATCATGCTCACTGAGGTCACCACCCCTCTGCCACTCCTGCAGTTCACCACCCCACCATGCCCACTCAGTTCATCACACCAACATGCTACTCAGGTCACCACCCCACCATGTTCACCCAGGTCACCACCCCACCATACTCACTCTGGTGTCCATCCTACCAAACTCACTCAAATGAGCACCCATCATGTTCACTCAGGTCACCACCACACCATGCTCACTCAGGTCAACACCCAACTATGATCACTCAGGTCACCACTCCACCATGTTCAACCAAATCATCACTCTACCAAAATACTCAGGTCACCACCCCACCATGTTCACTCAGGTCTCTACCCCACTATGCTTACTCAGGTCACCAATCCCCAGTATGCTCACCTGGGCTTCAAAGCAGCCTGGAAGTGATTCTCAGGGGAGGCTAGTGGCACAAGACATTGGTGGGAGGCCAGACAAGTGGTGCCCAGGAGTGGATTTGGGATGGCTTTTGCATTTTTATGGCACGGGATGGGTGGAGGCTCTGGCTTTTCATGGGGGTCCCCCTCTAAGCAGGTTTCGTCCTGTCTGCAGCCACCTCCAGCCTCCACTGATCTGCAGTGAGATCAGCAGATGTGACTGCAGGGCTTGGAGGCCAGCAGGGACAAGGGTGCCTGGGGACCCAGGGACAGCAGGCCTCCTGCTAAGCCGAACTCAGGAGAGTGGGGAGGGAAGGCCGGAGCTCTTGTTAGAAGAAGGTGTGAAGGGGCTGGGCTTAAGGGGGCAGGGAGGAGGTGCAGATCTTAAGTGCCATCCCTTTCTGCCCAGCGTCTCTCTGTTGAGCTCAGGCCCTGGCCAACAGCCTCTAATTTCCTGGCCTCCAGCTCCGTGAACTCAACGTCCAGCTCTGCTGATGGAAGAGGGGCCTCAGTGGGACCTTCAGGACGTCACTGCATCTGAGCTCTTCATTCCTTCCTGCAAAGTCCCTGCCCTACTCCCTGTCCCAGAGGGCCCATCCAGCGGGAGTCCTTCCTTACTTCTAGTTCTTGCCTCCCTCCCACCCCTGCCCACTGTTATAGCCCAAGACTCTGGAAACAGAGGTTTCTTACACTTCGTATGTTTAATTAATTAAAAGTTGTGTATATAAATGTACTAAGATAGCTTGTTGAAAGTAGCAGGCTGCTACGTGCTCAAAGCCCCGGAAGATAATTCCAAGCTAAATCCTTCAAGATAGAGAATGTGCAGTCTTGGGCATTGGGGGAAAGCACATGTTGTTTTAAATACAGAGGGACCAAAAAAAAAAGTATACACTTTTTAAGAAAGGAAAAAACTGTATTAAAATGGTAATACCCAATATATACAGATAACTAAAGATGAATACAAGTCACTTTGACCTCTGCAATTCCAAGAGGTGCTCAAAGTGGTTGCAATCAGTGTCTAGACACTTCTGATGAAAGCAAGCTACTGCAGGACTTGTTGTTGTGAGGCCTCCCAGATCTTCCCTTGTGCACATCACACACAGCACCATACATCTCAAGCTTATCACGTATGAGTATAGTTGTTAGGCATGTTGGAGGTTCTGTGGCATACTCACTCCATGTCACTGTCATTGTACTTCCACAATGTTCTCAAATTTCAAATACCACTTTGAATTGGTCTTGCGCTTCTTGAACAGCAACCATGCTTTTGCCATTTTCTTTAACTGTCCTTCCTGTTGCATGGTGATGCTAGCATTCATTTATTGATGCCATCTTTTGAGCAAGCATCATATTAATACACATCGCTATCATAATTCAATTCAACTTCAAGAAATAATACATAACATCTCTTAAAATGTGTACACATTTTTGGGGCACCCCTGATAGAGACAACCCAGGTCATTCAGGCTCAAAAGAGCAGCCTGTACCGGGAAGGGGTTACTCAAAATGTCTCCTGTCATGTAGACAAAAACCTTGAAATAATCGGGCAACCCTAAGTCATGCATGTAGTCGTTGTACTGATTTAAACAATAATGGGTGAAGGGTAAACATAGTAGGACATAAATAAGGGGAGAAATTGTATTGCCTTTGGTTTGGTCATGATGCCAGCCCACTTCTATAATCTGGTTGCAGAAATTAAACTCCCTTTTCTTCCAGTTTCTGCCTCTAGTCTTTGATTGACCGTGAAGGAAAGCAGCCAGAATAGTTTATCTGGGAACACCACCCCCATCTATTCAGTGTCCATTAGGAAACATCCCAAGTTTGCAGCGGAAAAAAATATTAGAACTCAGAAAATGTGACATTTTCACTTCATATCCTCAAGTGGAAGTCCAGCAAACTCTTCATCCCAGAGCTCTGAGTCACAACGCCTTCCTAGGCCTATTACTTCCAGAATACCCTCCACCCCACAAGCAGCAATGCCCCAACACAGGACTGCCCAGACACTCTAGAGGAGGGTGGAGAATTGGCATCCAGCCCCACCATTTAAAAACACCTAGCACTGGATGCCTGGGGTTTCCATGGTGATTGACAAGCCTCTACTGCCTGGTCCACCCCTGCCAAGACCCTACTTGCTTCCAGTCTAACGTTGTCATGGAGAGTGGTAGTTGAGATGCACTGGATGTGATCAGCAGGAACATGAAGAAATGCAACCCTAAGAGGGGTTCAGGCTTGGGAAGGGGCAGCATGGGGTTTGAGGAAGGTGAGGTGTGGCTCTGTGGCCCACAACCGTCAACCTGGCTACAGGAGCAGCAGTGACTGAAAGAAGAGGAAGTAAGAGTCTCTGACTCTGCAGATGCCAAGACCAGGTTAAATCTGCTACAGTTTTATGGGGGGGGGGGGCATACTATGTGAAAGAGTTATGAAAGACTTGAACAGGCATCAGGACTTGAAGCAGGTCTCACCCAGTAGGGGGAGGGGGGAGAGAGGGGAGGAGGATGGGTGGGAGCACTCTAGACTGAGATCTTTGAAGCAGTCAGAAAAGAAGTTCTGAGTTTCCCAGGAATACGTTGACCTTAAGCATCTCCACACGCTCAGCCACTGGAGAAGCACTGCCTTGGGAGGCGTAAACTGATGCAATACTAGGTGGACAATTGGGCACAGCAGCCCCCTCAATGAGGTCAGTCACAGGGTCCAGGTGCTGAGACTGGGGACCAGGGATGGAAGCATGGCAGGGAGAACCCAGAAGTTCCTGGGCCCCCAAGTGCCAAAGCCAGAACCAGCAGGGAGAACACACAAGGAAAGACTAGAAGACCTTCCTGCGGATAAGATTGTCCTAAAAGGGAGCAGGCAGGTGGGGCCCCAGACGGGAACATCATCTATGGGGCTCAGGCATTGGGGGATGGTCAGGAAAGAGATTCTTTTCTATTTATGTATTAATATTCACCTACTTTTATTTTTTAAAGACAGAGTACAGCTGAAGGAATATTATCTAGAAGAGTTCTCAATGTCCCACTAAATCTTTCTCTAGTAAGAGGTGACAAGGTGAATCTTTTCACGCTGTTTACTTTTAGGGAAATATGTCCCCAACTCTTTGCTGGGCTCTGAGTCTTTGGTGAGCTTCACAAATTCACCAGCAGGTTATTTTCCTTAGATTCTTCTAGAGAGTGCTATGGAGGGCTACAAAGCAAATGCTACTCTCTGGTATTTCAGGAATAACCCAGACACGCATGTGCATGCACACACACGCACACACACAGATGAAAACACCATAATAAAAACATCATCCTTTTATTAAATACCAAAGCACAGCTAGAGAACTTTTTTCTTTTTAAGATGTGGGGTACAATTCAGGGTTAGGTATGCAAATGTTCATTATGTAGGTATCCTTGTTGATGAGATGAGAATTTTAAATGTGACATTTTTGTCACCCAATTTGCCCATTTGGAAAATGCAGTTTAATAAAGGCAGCTGGGTTAGTTCAAAGAGCACTGGGCAGAGTCAAAAACAGGCTCAACCTAGAATTAGCTCATGACTTTTCTAGGTCTTTCTCTCTCTCTCTCTCTCTCTTTCTCTCTCTCTCTCTCTCTCTCTCTCTCTCTCTCTCTGAGTTGGGGTCTCACTCTGTTGCCCAGGCTGGAGTGCAGTGGCACAATCATAGCTCACTGCAACCTCCAGTTCCTGGGCAAGTGATCCTCCTGCTTTAGTCCTCCCAAATAGCTGTGACTACAAGTGCGCATCATCACACCTGGCTAATTTTTTAAATTGTATTTTTAAGATCAAAGTTATACATTCACATGAAATGAACGAATGAATTGTCAAATAACCCCTATGAGGCTTTATTTCCGAAAAGAGCAACTCTGTCGACTCCCCTTTCCTCACTGTTTGCCCACACAAACCCATTTTCTTCTCTTGGAGCTGCGTCACAAAGCTGTCTTCCTCTACCAGAGTGCTGGTGGCCCCTCTATTCCCTGAGCCCTTACAGCTCTGCATGATTGCTACATTGGCAATTTGTTGCAACAAAGTAGGGAATTAATTCGACACAACCCAGTTTTCTATGTGTACAGCATCTCACATCAGATTAAATGAGATTAGTTTTCATTATATGTTGCCTATTTTGTTAAGAATTGATATTCCTTATGGAAAGCCCTGAGAAAATACACTTTTTAGCTCCTTGGCACTGTGTCTGCAGTAGGAACAAACACCTGCAGTGCCAGGGAGACCCTCCACATTTATTCCGATGTCTGCCCTGTTCCCAGACAGACTTCTGGCACTCAATCTTCTTTCCAGCTGGTCCTAGCTCTGCGTGCTGGGACCAATGAACACCAAGATTCTACAAATCATGTGTTTGTTTTTGTTTCTCAATGGAAACTTGGACCCCAATCCTCACGTCCCTGGACACTGCTGTCCAGGTCCCAAGATTTGAAGCCCCAAGATTCAAAGCATTGGAGCCCCCAGTCCCTGTTTTACTCCAGTGCTGCTGCTCTCAGATCCTGGCCCCTCACCTTAGGACTTCATTTTCCCTGGCTTCTACTTATCACATGTGGACATATAGCACACAGTGGGATGGAAGAAGACATGGCAGCAATGGGAGGGGAAGCAAGTGAGGTTTATTTACCATCGCCATGGAGGCTCCAGGCCATGTATGTGGGGTAGGGCTTTGGGGGTGGCAGGACCAGACAGCCCTCTTGGGGCCCTCTGTTCATTCCAGCTCACTGGGACTTTTGGACATTAGGAACCCTGGGAGGCAGCCATATTGTCAAGCTCTAGCTTTAAGGGCTTACTATACTCTCACCTCTGAGGTCTATTTTTTGCCTCTAAAGTTTGGGGCATTTCTTTATTACATAGGAAATAGCAGGCAGGTGAGAAGGAGTGAGAGATAGGCCAGAGACAGAAGAAAGCAAGAAATATTGCTGGAATGGTTCTCAAGTCCATCAAGGGACATGTCTGTGGATCACAAAAGAAAGGAAGGTGGAGCAAAGGCCTCGCAGAGATCCAGTGAGGTCAGGGCTGACTCTTGTCCAGGCAGCCCTGGACAAATAAACTCTGATTTGTAGAAATCTCGGTTTGCCTCTGACCTGAGGCAAAGCAGAAAGAAGTCTGAACACAGGGCACAGCTGTTTCAGAACGAGAAACTAAGAAGCCCATCAGCATAAGGAAAAAGAAAAGCCATCAGGATGAAGAAGGTGGCAGGACAGTGCCTGAGGATAAAGTAGAAAAATCAGGTACAACCCCTCTTCAAGGGAGGTTAATGGCTACTGGTCATTCCTTGGCCCTTGGATGACAATTAGTAAGTCAACAAGACACCAAAAAGAAAGCATGCATCCATAATTGAAATAAATGAGGTCCACTACTCCAAAGGAAAATATGAGAAAATTAGAAAATAAGCCTTCAGATGGAAAGGCCTAATGAGTTTAGACAGCTTTGACTCCATTGGAGCTAATACCAAAGCTTCTCCTTAAACATAGAAAACCTCTTATGTCTTAAAGCTATACAAGGATAAAATTTGATCAACATAAAATGACACCATTTGAGGGTGTAAGACCTGGGCCAGATTTGATCGAAGTTTAGGGGAGCCTATGATGACAGCATTTCTTTATCATTATGCATACAGGGATGATATCAAGGGACCCGAGGATGGGTTCAGCAAAAGTTCAAGAATATTGAGACAAAATTCAAGAAGTGGCTAAACTGTTATCAGATTATTTAAAAGAATAAAACAACCCAGTAAGGAGCCTTTTGAAAACACCACAGTAACATCAGACACCACAAGCAGATTCCAGAAAATGAAAAAAAAAAAAAAAAAAAGAATGGAAAAATGAGCACAAACACTCTGAGGGAAGGCGAAACACTGGAAGCCAGTTCTTCTGTAAGACCCTGTGAGTGACCACCAGATGACTGGAAAGAGAAGGCTGATTTGAAGAGAGAATAATCAAATTAATAGTCACCAGCCCCTCCCAATTTTTTGATGATCATAGCCTATGATACCACCTGCAGGATGATCTGGTCATGAAATCCTTCCAGAGAGAGGTCCTCAAACCCAAATTCACATGTTTAGGCCAAGTACTGAAATTGGGTAAGTCTCCTGACTACCCCAGTCCCGCGCCTCTTGCAAAGACTTTCTCATCTTTAAATGAGATGGGTTTAGAATTGAACTTGGGTTTGAGGATGGGTCTTCATTTCATCTACACTTGACTATAACTTGATTATAACTTTAGGGTAAATATAATATTTTTAACAATTTTGATTTCTGTAATTATAACTAAACAACAATAGCACAAAGCCCACACAAGGGGGGGCACACCTCATCAACATGGGTACTTACACAATGAACATTTGTATACCTAACCCTGAACTGTACCTCACATCTTTAAAATAAAAAAAAAAAGGAAAAAAAAAAAAAACAACTCCCACACGAATCACTTCACCAAGTGATTTTCTCTTGGGATTGGACCCACTGGACATAACAAATAAACTCTGATTTGTAGAGTCTGGAGGGAATTAAAATATGCACAAGTTCAACAGCACTTGTCCAGCTGGCAAAGAATCTGACCCTCAGACAGAGGCATGGGGTGGACAAACCTGGCCAAGGCTTTGAGGAAGAATCCCGCTCCAAAATTCTAGTGGGAACAAATCGTGATAAGGAGTAGTGCTCATGGATCCCCAGGGATCTGCACACAGAACTCATTAGAACCCGCAACACAGCAGGGGAGTGGGTGCCCTTATCGTTTTGAGGAGAGAACAGGAACAAAGGGGTTTGCTGAACCTGCCCTAGGTTACACAGGCAGCGAGTGGCCCAGTTGGCCTTTGAACTCAGGCACTTGCCTCCACATTCCCTGATGACTTCTGGTTCCTCGGACTTCTTCCCATCTCAGGCTCCCCGCCCTGCTCACAGACTCCCCCTCTGACTCACTGTTTAGAAAAGGGAAGCTTCCCACTGGGAGAACTCAGGAAATGGAACCAACAAGACTGGCAGGGACTGTGTTCCAATTCCAGATTTCTCAGGAGTCCAGGCCTTTTCTGGCAGACATGAGCAGTATGGCCAGAGTTGCAGCAGGGGGAGCTCTGTTGGGCAGGGGTTCTTGGGAAGTCAGAGGCACATGAATGACCCCAGGGGTCAGCCAAGTTCCTGCCCTGCTCCAGGTGGGAGGTGGCATCTGGTGGCATCACAGCACAGATGAGTGATGAAAAAGGCCACATGAGGGATGAGAGTCATCAGTCTGGGAGACCGAAGCCAGCCCTGTCAGGCTGTACATTCTGCTCTCTTATCATCCAATCAGCATTTCAACACTCAGGGAAGGCTGACATGCTTCTATGGTTCATATAGTTACATTAGGTTTAGCCTTGACCTAGAAGTTTCTTCATAACCTTTCACATGATGAACTGTAGCCTTGCTGGACACATTAACAGACTGGTGACCTACTTTTGTGCCAGTCACCAAGTTTTGGCCAATCAAAGGCTGCCAACTGTTCAAACTTGGTAAGATGAGACAAGCCCTACACTGTAACCAATCCAGTTGTTTCTGTGCCTCACTTCTGCTTTCTGTTCCTCACTTTATTTTTGTCCATAAATCTTATTCCACTAATTGGTTGGGATAAACCAATATTCTCTAATGGTTTTCTCGGTCTTTCTGTGTGTCCCATATTTTCTGTTCCAAATTAGAGGCTAACGATGGAGAAGGTGGGTAGCAGGCATGCAGGTCTCTTGACCAGCCCTGTGTTTCCTCCTCACTCCAGGCAGATCAGTCAGGGCTTGAACAGGAGTCCCATGACATCCAGGCTCTGGGACGCCTCTCTGTGAAGGTCCCTCTGTGAGTCTGACCACATGATGCCTGCAGCACAGTCGAGCACCAGATGGAGCAGAATCAGCCATGAGCATGAGGTCGGCTCTGGGTCTCCTGCTGTTCTGTTTGCAATTACTAAACTGTTTCACCAGAATTGCATTTTTCAAACATACGAGGACTACAAAAAAGAATATGACAACCAATAGGTAAACAGAAGTATCATTTTGCTTCCATGACTCTGGTCCCCTCAGGGGCAGGACAGCAAGTGACCGTATTCCTGATATTTAAACTGAATGGCTTGGGCCCAGGTGGGCAGAATGGGAAGCTGTGCCTCCTACCCAGCCTGGAATGGCAGAAATCAGGTATTTTATAGGGGAAAATGGACCCATAGTGCAGAAGTGGCTCACACATCTGGACCACAGGAGCAAGGCATCTTCAGGCCCCAGCTCCTCTTCCGACCTCTCAGCTGGGAACAGCCAGCTGTGTATGTGTCTGACCTTCCTGTGTGGCCAGAGTCCTTCTTTAGCAGCTGTGCCTTGGGACCTCTGCCCTTTTCTGTTCTGAGTTAAGAGGCATTTGGAGAGGGTCCTGGTGTCCTGGTCCTTGTCCCCAGGGGATGTCTCATCCACTCCAATGGCTCTGCTCAGGGGAGCAGCCCCCGAGGGAGGAGGTGGTAGCTGAGAGCGTTGGCAGTGCAAAGGCAGCATGGCTGATGGCTAGAGAAGAGGAGGAATGAAACGTCACCTTTCTCGTGAAGCACAAATGGGAACAGACATTTGCCAGGTATTCCTCACATGGGAGCACTGCTCTCCATACCTGGCATTTCTGATTGGACACTACCCACAGTGCTGTGATGGAAGTGCTATGTGAGCCCCATTTACACGGAGGCCCCCAATCCTCCCTCCCTCAGGTCTCTCCCATCCCATCTGTGCTCTCGTGGGTCTGGTCTGCCTCTGAGGCAATTCCAGGCTGGATCCCACACTCCACCTCTCCCCCCACATCTTTGCCCAGTTCCCAAGAGCCCACTGTGGCCGAGGAGAGGGTGCCTTGACAGGGAGCTCACTTCACTTGTGAGTCTCCAGAACACTCCTCCTGCAGAGGCTCCATCAGATCCCTGCCACGTGCTGCCTCTTGGTGCAGGGGGCGGGGGGGGAGAGTGTGTGAATGTGGATGCATCTCAGTGTGTGCTGTCTGTCTGCTTGTGTCTTGTGTATACGTGCTCAGCAAAACCCTGTGTTAACTGAGTGCCTAGGTGGTCTTTCTGCTCAGCTAGACTCTTGTGGGACATGCAGATGACAGACACTTCTCTCTGTCCTGTGGACCCCAGTTTTCTGTGATTAGTTTGTCCTGAGGTCGAGGATGACCCTTAGCAGAACTGAGCAGATGTGAAACCAAGTTTGATCTCAGCATGACACTTTCCCCTCGTGCCTCTACCCCTTCCCACATGTGCCAGATCCCTTCTGTCTGCCCTGAGTATTCGTTCTTTATCAGGTCCTGTTCTCTAGAAGGGACTATCTTGGTAGTTGTAATAAAGCCAGTCCCCTTCTTGGGGACTGATGTTGTTGAGAACTCCTTCTCTGTGTGTCATCTTGTGAAATGTCACCTCGGGAGCAGGGGCTGTATTCCTTCTGGGTGTCTACACTGGAGCTGCGAGCTGCAGCTGAGAATCCACCTCAGAGCACACTAACTGTTGTCAGAATCTGATGACCAAATACACATTTGTTCAAGGATGCTGGGCAGTCTGGCTGCATTATGGCCCCTTTGGGCAGTGGGCACTGTTACCTGTGTATGCCAATTCTTCCCTAAACAAAGTTTTTGAAAAGTAATGTAAGACTTGGTGTCAAGGTAAATATGTTCATATCACTTAGTGTTGTTTTTTCTCCTGACTTTGCAAGAAATTGACACACTTTCATGGACCATGGAAGTTTCATGGCCCTGGGCACTGAGCCTACCCTGGCTAAGGGGCCCCAGCAGCAGGCCTGCTAGTGGTTGGGCTCCCCACACTCTCCCATCTGTCCAGAGACTTTCTCAGAGGAATCTCCCTGCCCAGGGGACAGAGCCAACATGTCCATGTCCAGGGGTAGCTCCAGGTCACCACTCAACAATACATGTCTGCCTGCTATAGGGACACTCTGTGCTTTCTGAATTTTGTCATGTCACCTGCTACAGTGTGGGTGCTCCTTGGGGCCCAGGCAGTGCTCATGGGCTTCATCAATTTTCTCCAAATCCTGGACTTATTCCCATTTAGCAGATGCTACCATCACCCCAGTTTTACAGAAGAGGAAATGGAAGCACAAGAAGTAGCCTAAGTGTCCAGGGCCACCAAGCTAACAAAGGAGGGTGCTTTTGTTATGACCCAGCCATGTGGCCCCAGAGCTCACTGAATCCATTTCAGAGCAGGGCAAGATCCTCAGGTCCCTACCTGTCTCTACCACAATCAATCTGGCGGCTGGATGGAGGGTCAGACCAAGGTGTTGAGAAGGTCAGCCTCAGTCAGCTCACCCACCTTTTGGCCTCGAGGCCAAGTCATCTTCATCTCCTTCCATCCACACAGCCTCCCAGCCCTAATTCTTACCCACAATTCTCAAACTCTGCTTCTCTTGATACTGGGAATTCCTGGGTTGGGAGGAGGCATTTCCCATCAAAATCCCTATATGTCCATTTTTCTTCCACTGGAAACAAATGCTAAAAGTGATGGTGCATGTCGTATCACATGTCTTTCTCTGGTCACTTAAAACAAAACTGAGCAGGGTGTCTCGCTGACAGCCCAGAGGGGAGCAGGAAGGTGGCCCTGGTTAACCTGCCTGTGCTCCACTGTCTCACCTGACACTCATAGGTGAAGGTAACCCAGGCTACCAGGGAAGAGTCAGAATTTTCCTGGGGCCAACCACCAGTCTGGGCCCTGAAGGGAAAGAAAGGGAGTATCTACTACCCGGGGGTGGTCCCTGCAGGAGTGTGAGGCTGGCTGCTCAGGAAGGAACTGTCCTTCTATCTTTCCATGTGCTCCCGGCAGGGGGGGGGCTGTTTCTGGCATTTACTGTAAACTGGGGGCGTCACCTGCATGAAGTGGCCTTGCTGTTCCAGTCAGATGGGATGTACCCTGGTGAATTAATGCCCTTGCAGCCCAGTCTCCTGAGGGCACATGGGAGGGGGCACTGAAAGCTAAACTTGAGCTCAGCACCAGGAGTTCCTCCCCTCCAGGCCACGGCTCCCGTGCCACCTTCACCTGTGCCACCAGAAGGAATCGGGGAAAACCACAGTCAAGGCTCAGACCATGATCTCCAACTTCACTCACCAGTAACTGACATCTTCATCACCAGCGGACAGGCAGCCCCATCCCCACCCCCCACAGCTTTATCTCAGGATCTCTCAGCCCTTATCCCTGTACTCAGAGCTCCTTCTCCTTCCTTTTCCCATCCCTGGCCTGTCCCCAGTCTGCTCTGAGGAGCCCTGCCCTGGGGTTCCAGGATGGGTCACAGTCTGGGACAGGGCCTGACCTGAGAACAGACATGTGTCCTGCCATGGCCTTGTTGTGGGGAGTCACCTCTTACCAGGCAGGTGGTGATGCTCCCCATCCATGAAAGCTCCTCTGCCATTCCAGGGGCAGCTTCATTTCTGTCCTTCCCCAGGATGCAGGGCAGGTGCACACTGTGTCTCTGCGTGGTCTGACCTGCTATTTGTTGCTCTCCTGACCATGAAGACTACACCAACTGCCTTCTTGTCTGACTGATTAAGATGGACCAGTCTAAAGTCCTGATTGACCCTGGTGATCACATAGTCCTGACTCCCTGGACACTAACTGTGAGATGGGGACTTTGTCAGTTTAACCGAATCTGTCTCCATGACATCAACTGCCAGGTGATTCTGATTGGCTGAGCACTATGGCCAGCGACCAATGAATGACCAGCTGATGCTCAGCTGTTGCTGTCAGAGGACAGAGATGTGGGCCTGGACAAAGGAGAGAAGGGGGTGAGGCTGGGGGTGGCTGTCTGGTGGCTTCCTCCACAGGCTCTGCTGCCTTGTGGACTCAGGGACCCTCTCGTTCTTTTCTGCAAGGCCCAGCAGTCTTCAGAGTCAGAGCTGTTTCTGGAAGGTTCTTGGTGTGAGAGGCCCATAGATGAGCTCCACGGAGGCCACTAAGTTCCTGAAAAATACATTCATCTTCGTGTAAGGAGAGGACAATCGTTTAACTCTCCCAAATGACCATACTAGAATTCATGGATATTAGGAGCCACTTCTCCAAGGAGACCTTCAGGAAGGTGCCAGAATAAATCTTTCCAAATCCCATTTCACTCCTACTCCCAGAAGTCCAAGGCGTCCTGGGGGA
>CAUYQG010125198.1:0-25733 GCA_963574415.1 Tarsius wallacei | reverse complement strand
CACTGCTGGATGCACCTTCCTTCTGAGCTCTGCTTTGGCCTTTCTTGACCGTGGCCATCACCATGTCACCCACACCAGCAGCGGGAAGTCTGTTCAGCTACCCCTCGATCCCCTTCATGGAGATGATATACAGATTTTTGGCCCGAGTTGTCAGCACAGGGGATCACGGCACCTACCGGAAGACCCAGGGAAATCCGGAATTTCGCACCCGAAGACCCACCACGTCCTTGCTGCAACACCTTGGACGCTGGAGAGAGGAGCTGCCAGCTGCCCCAGCAGGACCACCTCCTTCTCTGGCCACTGTGACCCAACAGTGCCTAGGCCTGATATTCTCAACACTAACCCACTAAGCAGGGCTTCCAACCTGAGGATCCATCTCTAGGAGGTCAAGTTGCACGCAAAGCTGCCGTGTGTCCAGATTTGCAAGAGTTCCTATCCCAGAACAAGACAGAGAATCAGTGGCACACACCAAGTGAGAGCTCCAGGGAGATGGTGTGGCTTTCCCACGAACACCTATGGGTTCACCGGCTAGAGGCTGCGCAGAGCCCTGGAGGGGACAGCACAAGTGGGATTAGGGAGCTTGGGGTAAGCATGGAAAGGCCATTCCAAGGACGGGGATACCGGAGGCAACCCAGGGAACAGGAGAGGCAGTTTCGGGCTCCCAGGAACCCCGAGGGATGGCACAAGCATGTGGCAGATGGATCCAGATTCGTGTTGTGGTTTTCTTTTCCTTTGGGAAGGCGTCGCTTAGAGCCATGCTTAGAGCCACTGCTAAGTTTCCCCAGTGGAAATTCTGGATCCAGGCTGGAAGCGCCTTGGGGGTGTAGCAGACAAACCAAGCCTGGTTTAGGGAGCGGGGACAAGCAGTGACAAGGGAAGGAGACTACAAGGAGAGCCGTGAGACAGTGACCTGGAAGCCAGAGACCCGAGTTCCCATCCCTAGCCCTGTGAACTAGGCCAAGTTCCTGTCCCTCTCTGGAATGAGTCTCTGTCCAGACATCCTGATTTGCTAACTTGAGAGTATGCACTGGCTGTTAGCCCTGCCTGGTGCCCCTGATGGGTGAAGGCCACACCAGTGTGGGCTCCAGGGCAAGCCACATGTGGGCAGGGGCTCCCTGCCATGGGGGAGGAGCCTGCTCTACTGCCCCCTGGCCCTTCCTCAGGATGGAGGCCTGGAATCAAGCACAGAGGGATGAGCATCCTGGGACAGGAATGGGGCCGGATCGGATCACTCGGGCCTGGTGACCACGTCAATGGTGAGTTCTTTTTCTCAGGCCTGACAGTGTTACTAACCTTGCTGACGTGAGAGCTCTACTCTCTTAGTTAGCCCTTCTGGGCTTTTCCTGGCGCTGGTCATAAAAGCCTTTTCTGTGTCACACGCTGGGTTTATCTCGCAGTTGTTCTGGGAGTCCAGTATCCACTTCCTTTCCTTGGGGCCTCCACAGCCTGGCCAGGCGCTTCTGACGCAGGGTGTCAGAACTGCCTGGCAGCGGGCACCGGGCTGAGACCGGTCTGCGCCTGGGAAGATGCTGCCTGCCCACACTGCCTTCCCTCTGTGTCGGCCCATTCTCCACTGTCCTATTGGCCCTTATCTTTCCTTCCTCATTGGTGGCTTTCGTTGCTTATTGCCAGAAAGTTCCTTTTAGGAGTCTGAGTGCAGGCAGCTGGGCCTGGGTTCCTGCTCCTCCCGACACATCTCCAAGAGCCAAGAAAAGCTCCTTGGTTTCCAGGGCCCCGTGGGGCCTCTCCCCCAGGCAGGAGAGAGAGGAAGAGGAGACTTTGCCAACCTTTCTCAGAAGCCTTGCCAGCACCCGTATGGTGCAGCATGACTCTGCCCAGGAGAAGCCCGAAAACCAACCAGGCAGCGCCATTCCTCCCTGGATGGTGCAGGGCAATCCTAGAGAAGGCTGGGGGCCGGTGGGGGTGAAACCTGCCTGCTCTACCAGACGCTGTGACACACCCTCACGTGTCATCTCAGACAGCAACTGAGGTGCAGGTTTGTGAATTGTGAAATACCTTACTCAAGGTCTCACGGGTATTAAGCAGTGGAGCCTAGATCTGATGCCCACAGCTGCACTCCTACCGCACCACGCTGGTCCTTGGTGACCACTGTGCCTGCGTGAACAAGATGGCTGACCCTGCTCAATAAGAAGACAAGAACTCTGCTTCTCAAGCTTCTTACATAGGAAAATAGAAAAGATTTTTCTCCATATAAGTGATGGCCGCCAGGCTCGGTGGCTCAGCCTGTAATCCCAGCACTTTGGAAGGCTGAGGCAAATGGACTGCCTGAGCCTTCAGGTTCGAGACCAGTATGTGGGCATGACCAGTGAGGTTCACAACCTTTGGAGATGCCCTACGCCCACATGCACGCCACAAACGCTGGCCTGAACCTGACAGCCGTGCTGCCACTTCTCTCCATTCCGTCGCCTTCCTAACAGTAGCCTTGGTCTAATTCTGTTGAGGTCAGCGTGAAGGAAGCACACTTCCAAGAAACTGAAACAGCTCAGAAAAACACAAGGGACTCACAAAAGTTTTATTTGAATGGGGTCACATCTAAAGTTCTCATTTCAGTGAACAAACAACTCACAGTTCGGTGCAGTGTTTCTAATACAAGTCATATACAACTGGAACACACTGAATGAATAGTGCACTTGATAGAAAAATAAATTACACTTTAAAAGCTACTGCAAAGCTTTACACATATAAAAAGTAAACACAAAACAGTCAGTGAGGTCCTCATAACCATCTAGCATACCCAGATAAGAAGACAAAAAGGGCAGAGGGATACATGCTATTAAAAAACCTCTCTGATAAAGAGAAATCCTGAGAAGTGACTGAGTTATCGTGTCAAGCGATGTGATGAAATGGGGCCAACAGTCCGATCTTTTGCAACTGGGTAAGAATCATAGCTCTACCAGAGCATTAACACCGGAGTTCAGCTCAGGGCAAACTTCTGTAATTCAAACCAACTTCCTCATCCGGTGGGCTACGACATAGAAAAGTTTCCAACTTTCTTCTGGTCACTCAAGAACTAGAGTGTTTAAATTTTTGAGAGGACAAAAAAGACAAATAATGCAGAAATGTACATTCCAAGTTTCTGAGCAACGAAACGGTCAAGGGCAAGATCAGTCCCAAATTGGGGGTGGCACACAAAGACTCTCCGAGCTCAGAGACCCACGGCTACGTCTAGTCGGCAGCTGCACGCAAGCGGGAACGCCACGTCCCGAAGTGCCGGCTGCCTCCGTGGGACAGAAAACACTGCAGAACCTACCTGAACACCTGCCTTCCTCCCATCTCAAGCTGCGTCTCCACTAGTCTACAAGTCGGGGTCAGCAGCTGCTCTGTAGGAAGCTTTCCCAGAGCACAGCCCTGCTTGCTTGTGTACGGCAGCCCACACTGCTTTTGAGCTAGCCGGCAGAGCTGAGTGGTGAAGTGTTTGCTGTCTCTGGTCCTTCACAGAACAAGATGGCTGACCCTGCTCAATAAGAAGACAAGAACTCTGCTTCTCAAGCTTCTTACATAGGAAAATAGAAAAGATTTTTCTCCATATAAGGGATGGCCGCCAGGCTCGGTGGCTCAGCCTGTAATCCCAGCACTTTGGAAGGCTGAGGCACATGGACTGCCTGAGCCTGCGGGTTCGAGACCAGCCCAGGTCAACTCGGTGAGACCGCATCTCTACAATAACTCAAGAATTAGCCGGGCATGGTAGTGCGTGCCTGTACTTCCGACTACTTGGAAGGCTGAGGTGCGAGGATCATCAGAGCCCAGCAGGTCGAGGCTGCGGTGACTGTGAGTGTACCGCTGCACTCCAGTCTGGGGGACAGAGTGAGATTCCAACTAAAAAAAAGTGATGCCAAATAGTTTGCTATTAAGACTTCGGTGGGAACAGCAGAACTTTCACTTTAGGACTTAGCTAAGAGATGACAGAAGTTCAAGTTTTAACCAGAAGTGAGAAGCCTAAGAGGACGAGCAGTCTAGATCCAAGGAACAACTTGGGGCTTTCATCCTTACGTGTCCACAGGACAGATGTAACCGTGCAAAAGCAAATAAAGCTAGAGACAAACCTTCGTAGATCGTAAGAAATAATTTTTAAATCCCTAAAAATATATGAACACATCCAGGAAATGTTAAGCATACAAGGAACTCAAGCATTCCTATATTCTGCAGTGTTTCCTAAAGGGGAGGAACGAAGTGGCCATGAGCCCCTACTGTGTGTCAGGCAGTGACGCCATCGACAGAAGAGCTCACCGATGACTTCACAAGTTCTGAGACAGAGTCTAGGGCAGATAACTGAAGCCGTCACAGTTATTTTAGATCAGCACGTCAACTTCCCCGTCCCCCACCAGGGCCATCACGTGGACTGATTTCAGGTCCCTCTCCTGTCCACTCCCCAGGGAGGCAGCAGTGTCCAGCGCTCCAGGGAAGCACACAGGGCAACCCTCAGGAAAGCCTGCAGCACCCCTCACTGCCCTCCCCCCTTCAGCCCCAATTCAGTCATCGGCTTGCCTTCTCACCCAATACCATCTCCAAACTCTCTCCGCTGCGTCCATGACAGGCTCACACATGCGCTTCTCTCGTCAGGAGACAGAATCTCCCCTTCCCTGCCTGCCACATTCACAGACCCGCTCAGCCCTGCCTCTCCCCACCACACTGTTCTCAGGGGAGCAGAGCAGCTCTGGGCGTGGCACCAGCAGTTGATATGACAGGAAACTGTATTTGACAGGCATCTAATCTGTCAGGGCGAATTCAGCATACAAGTCATTAACTTCCATGCTTACTGCTTCATGTCAGGACATTAGACGAGATTTTCTTTTGGTTTTAGTGTCAAATGAATTTTAACAAAGTCTCTGTCAATGGTCTGTCAAGAATACAGATACCTGAAGACACAAAGGTTACAGAATACTTCCAACTACTGGCTTCCTAAATTTTAGAAAGTGTAAAATAAGAATGGTGTTATCTCCTAAACTGCATGGAAAATGTGGGCCCACCAAGCCACAATGCCTCAGCTGCTCTGTGGTTAGCAGCACAAATTTAACCGTAAGGGACATCAAGGGTTGTTAAGACACTGAAAATGTGACACCCCAGTCCAACATGTCCTGGGGGTCAAGCTCTTGGTTCTAGGTGTCACAGCTTTGAGAAAATGTGTTTTAGAATTAAGAACTGGCAGAGTGCCACCAATTAAATTCATAAGGTTAGAGTAATGGCTTAGGGGAGGTAGCCAGCAAGAAGTGGCAGCTTTCTTTGCTTCAGCAAAAGCATTTTGTGCAAAAGTGGTTTCCAATCTCTATAGCTCCCTGGGAAACAGTAAGAGATTAAAATTCCTGAGCTTTCCAGTCAAGCACTAACGTGTGTCTGCCTGAGCACAGGATTATGCTATAGAGAGCCCAAGATCATCCAGGAAGTTTTAAAGATCACACAACTGGATTTTTTTATGCTGAGCAGAACAAAGTAATGCTCAATTATATACACATCGCAGGTCAGAAAACTGAAAAACAAATTTCAGGAGGTATGGCTTAACTCCAGTCCTCGCTAACCAGGAATCGACTACTTTAGCACTATGGTTTTGAGCTCCATTTGCCACGGCAAGTGAGGTTTACCTTATTCACTCTAAAGTTTTAAAGCTAAATAGTGTTATTTCTGGGCATTAGAATTATAGACAGACATTTTCATGAAGCAAAATCCCTTCACCCTCCCCCTTGTCCCTATTTCTGTCCTGGTGTTTTTGTTGTGTTCCATTTTTCTTCCAGTTCGCAAGCTCTCACTCTATTGAGCTCATGCCGAAAGGGAATGAAGCCTACGTCCCAGTAAGTGCGGGTGTGGAGTGCAGCCGTGCCTTCACCACCTGGGTCTGCCGCGGCTGCATCCCCACCTGGCTCAGGAAGCGTGCAGGTGTCTGCGGGGAATGCTCCAGATCTCGTGAACAGCAACCCGCCTGCTCGACACTGAAGTTCCGGCATCTGGGTGCTGCATGCGAGCGCTTCCGCTGGGAGGGCAGGCTGAAGAAGAGTACGAGGGGCAACTGATTTCCCTGCGACTCTTCCCCGGGTTTAAAGTAACGTAAACTTGAAATAGTAAGAAGCCAGTCAAATACGAAGTCAAAAGGGAGACAGTTTAAAACCCTCTCTACTCGAAGCTTGCCCCTAGTATTACAACAAGATAAAAAAGCTGGCCCTAAACCCACCTACATAGTGTCCACATTAATTTCCTAAATTCCTGATTTCCAGGTAATGCATGGAAAAGTGCATTTTCTCTGACAGGCATTCAGGTCAAGGATGCTCACCCCGATTCTGGAGAGGGAAACAGCATTCAAAAGGCTGCGGACTACCAGAGGTGGCCTTGCTGTGGAGTCACTAGAAATAATTAGAACCGCTAGGTGGAGCCAAGAGTTTGAAGAAAACTGCAGGGAAAGTAATTCCCTTGTTTCAGGAATTTGCAACCTTAATAAAATTATGGAAAGATAAAGATCAGACACCCTCACATGCAGTGTGAGTAAGCTCTTCCAGTTGGACGGAAAATGCAGTTATTTTTTTCACAGAGTTGAAGTCAAATCTAGGTAGAGCTTTTTTTTTTGCCTACAAGTAAAGAACACACTGAATCCAACATATTCCAGCTGAAATGGACACCAGGACGGACTGCTGAAGAGTGCTGGGCATTCCAGGTACAGGCCCTTAGAGCTCAGTTGTCAGTAAACACTTCTGCTTCAAGACGGCTTCTTCCACCAAAGTGGGAGCAGAGCTGAAAAGGAAAAACGAATGGGTTCAATGGAGCCATTAGGATGAGGGTAGTGGGAGGACATTCGTTACTCTGCCACTGGAGTGTGCTGAGAACAGAGTGCAGCCCTAAGTGACTGTGAAGCAACACATAACCCAGCAATGAGGTATTCCACAGAAAAGACTTTTCTAGATAAACGCTGCTGATTTCATTTTGAAGTAAAATGTAAAGATGGCACAATTTCCCCTACTTCCTTGAAAAAAAATATGCCAAACACACATTAAATTGTTCCTTATTGAGTTGGGGTTAGTATGACTATCAAGAACAGGACTGGTTGGGTGTGGTGGCTCACATCTGAAATTCCAGCATTTTAGAAGGCCAAGGCAGGAGGGCTGCTTGAGTCCAGAAATTGGAGACCAGCCTAAGCAACCTAGCAAGATCTTGTCTCTACAAAAAAAAAATTAAAGCTTAGCCAGGTGTGGTGGCACACGTCTGTGGTACCAGATACTCAGGAGGCTGAGGCAGGTGCTTGAGCTCAGGTGAGCTGTGGTGAGGCATGATCATACTGCACTCCAGCCTGGGTGACAGACCTTGACTTAAGGGGAAAAAAAAAAAAAAAAGAATAGTACCGTGCTGAGCACAAGAGCCAAACACTCAGGAGATATCAAAGGAAGCAGGCTGTTTTGTGCCTCTTTACGTAGTCCCAAGTGGCTGTGGATGTGTCCCTCCACCACTTATTCCACTTTGTTAGAGCTCTGTGAAAAATGAAAAGCCATGGACGCTGCATGAAGGCCCACGAGTCTCGGCAGAACCTGAATCCTGTCAACAGCCCTGGCTGATGATCCTTCTCTGATAGAGCCTTCAGAGGATAACCTGGCCCTGGCCTATACCTGATGGCAGCCTGTGAGAGACCCTGAAGCAGAGGACTCACCTCAGCCGTGACCAAACTCCTGAGCCACAGAACATGAGATTATCAATGTGTGTTGTTTGAAGCTGCTTTATAAATCTGTGGTAATCTGGTACACAGAAATAGATAACTAATACAATGTTTGTATGATTATATTGCTATATTGCAGCTATAGTTATTAATTTTCACTGCTGTATTCTAATACTTATCTAGTTAACTGTTAATGGGCATTTGGAAAGTTTTCAGATTGGACTATGAAAACAGCTGCTACAAACATTTTCGTACATATCTTTTGATGATTATATATTCATATTTCCATTGTGTATGTATAAATAGAATCACTGTATAAATAGAATCATCTTTTGATGATTATATATTCATATTTCCATTGTGTATGTATAAATAGAATCACTGCATCACTGAGTATGTACAGCTTTAGCAGATATTACCAAACTATATCCAATGTGGTTATTCTAATTTAGAGTTCCAGTTGCCTCATATCTTCACTAATACTTGGTATTATGTGCTTTTTTCATTTTAGCCATTTTGGTGGTATGGAGTATTATCACATGGTGGTGTGAATTTGTGTCTCCCAATGACTAGTCAAGGTACATACTTGCTTATTGGTCATTTGGATATCTTCTTGTGAACTGCCTATTCAAGTCTTGTGCCAATTTTTCTATTGTGCTGTTTTTATCTTATTGATTTGGAAGAGCTCTTTATATATTTCTGGATGAGTGTACTCTGTCATACAGAAAAGGATGGATGAGCGGGGCTCGGTGGCTCAGCCTGTAATCCCGCGCCTTTGGGAGGCTGAGGTGAGTGGATTGCCTGAGCCCGAGGGTTCGAGACCTGCCTGGGCAAGCGAGACCTCATCTCTACAATAAAATCAAAAAATTAGCCGGGTGTGGTAGCGCGTGCCTATAGTTCCAGCCACTTGGAAGGCTGAGGCGGAAGGATCGCCGGAGCCCAGCAGGTCGAGGCTGCGGTGGCCGGGAGCGGCCACTGCACTCCAGTCTGGGCGACGGAGTGAGACTCCAACTCAAAAATAAATAAAAATAAAAAAAAAAGAAACCAATGTCCTATGTAATTTTCCCAGCTGAAGTACAGCAGGTCCTTAGGATGCTGGGAAAGAATTCAATGGCCAAGTGCCCTGACCAAGAATGGGCTTTATGATCCTATTGTTTTAGGCCTAGCCCCCAGGATGGAAGGAAAAATATTTACTGGGTTCAAGAGCCCCTTACTGGAAGCCCACTGGGTGGAGGCCTGGAGCGTGAGAACGCCAGAGGTCATGGATCATGACTGCGACAACGACAGAAGGAGGAGAATGAGAGGCAGAAACAAGAGCCTCGCCAGCACCTCCTCGTGCACTTCTTTTTTTTTTTTGAGTTGGAGTCTCACTCCGTCCGTCGCCCAAGCTGGAGTGCAGCGGCACGCTCGTGGCCACCCCAGCGACAACCTGCTGGGCTCAGGTAATCCCTCCGCCTCAGCCTTCCAAGTAGCCAGAACTACAAGTGCGTGCTACTGCGTCTGGCTAATTTTGTTTTTGATTTACTGTAGGGATGAGGTCTCGCCAAGTGGCCCAGACTGTTCTGGAACCCATGGGCTCAGGCAATTGCCTCACCTCGGCCTCCCAAAGTGCTGGGATTACAAACTTGAGCCACCGCGCTTGGCCAGTATGCCTTTTTCAAGCAGTGTTCAAAAATACGCTTAAATATCAAAACAATCTAAAGGTTCCTGGCAAGAAAAATAAAAGACACGTTCTAATTTGAAGCATGGCAACATTAGTGATACCACAAACGATAATGAAAGCAATTACACAGACAAATAAGAAAAATTTTAAAGGCAAATGTTATTTCCATCTCTGAATTAACTCACAACATTTTCATTCATATGCAAATGGTGCAGCACCAAAAGGTGCAATCAGGTTGCTAAAGAAATTAAATATAAGCATTCGCTGCTAATTGTACAAAGAATAGAATTTCAATTTAAAGAATTGCTGAGAGAACTTAAGTGAACTTTTTATACTTCTGGTTTGGCAATATACAATAAATAACTAATTAATTCTTTGGAAATTTAGATATATTGAATTATTTAAATTTTATTTATAAGATACAGAAATGGATGGAAATATGTAATTAGATGACACTGAAATATTGCATACAAGCAATTATTTTAACTTTAGATGAATTTTTCTTGAAACAAGCATAAACAGCATCAGACAGCCCATTAGAGTGCATCATGAAGAGACTGAAAGATTTGCACTTACGTGAGACAGCAGAGCCAGCTCTTGGTGACACGTGACAGTGTTCCGGTTGGCTTCCATAAAATACCTCTGTGTGCGCCTCCGTTCCCGTTCCAGCTTCTTCTCCAAGGCCAACTGGGATGTAGATAAGTTGTCCAAATATTTCATCATGATATCTGAAATCATCGAACTGACTTCTACGATATCTGGACGGGCTTCCGCATCAGGAGTGAGGCACCTAAGCGAAGATGAGCTAATTATAACACTCCGGTCAATGTCAGAACACCAGAGATCATGTGACCATAAAGTGTAGAAATCTAGATTAAACTCCACTGTAGGTCACCATGGTGTTTTCATCCAAGAAAAAGTGGGATAAGGTTGACATGAAGCATAGCCTCGAGTGCACGACTTCTCAAAAGGCATTTTTAGAAAGCTAGGGAAGGAACCAACCGGAGGCAGCACTGTTCTCTGTGTCCTTGGCCTGGGATGCAAAGGTTACAGGCTGAGCCTGCAGCTGTTCCTTGGGTCTCAGGATGGGCAGATGGCCTCATCTCCTCCTGTGTGAGTTGGATGCTTTCTGAAATCACTGCCAGATCAACTGGTCAGTGAAACAAAGAGAGATCCCCAAAATATAGGTTTTGATGATCACCCTTGATGCATCACAAAAAGGGAAGTTTTCTGGGAGTCACAGTGCTTGACCTTTTCCAGCTGAACACCAGCAGTATTAACACCACTTAATTAGTCTTACACAACACAAAGTCATAAACATAAAATACAATCTAGCTACTTACAGGTTTAAGATGCTTGTCGTGTCAAAAATAAAATTAGATCATGTTTTAAAATTGTAGAAGTTAATTGTGCATAAAAAATAACAGTTCACAAATCCAAAGACTTTGAACTGAACTGGAAATGAGGCCCAGGCTGGGCATGGTGGCTCATGCCTGTAATCCCAGCACTTTGGAAGGCTGAGGTGAGAGGATTGCCTGAGTCCAGAGGTTCGAGACCAGCCTGGGCAACTTGACAAGCCCTCATCTCCACAATAAATCAAGACAAATTAGCCGGGCGTGGTGGCTCACGCCTATAGTTCTAGCCACTTGGAAAGCTGAAGAGGAAGGGTTACCTGAGCCCAGCAGGCTGAGGCTGTGGTGGCTGTGAGCATGCCACTGCACTCCAGCCTGGATGTCAGAGTGAGACTCCAACTCAAAAAAGAAAAGACCAGCTTGCTGTGCAGCAGTTACAGCAGAGCTTATAAAGCATAAAGGAGGGGGTATTTTGACCTTTTTGTGATTGGCTGTTATACATTATCATTCTCTGGTATTGGACAAATTACTTAGCTTCTAAGTCTCAGACAGCTCATCTGTAAAACGGGATAATCGCCGTTATCTACCATCAAACTGGTACTGTGATTAAATGAGGTCATCTCTGTGAAGTGCTGGCACATTGTAAAAGCTCAGTAAATTGAAAAGAAAATCCACACTTGTGTTTTTCCTCCACTCCCTCCCACACTGAACAAACACCAAGTCCTGTGGCTTCTACCTTGTAAATATTTCTTGACCGTATCCTTTCCCTCTAATCCCAAGGCTATTGGTATACTATATCATTGCTAGCCTGGACTACTGAAAGAGTCTCCTAAATGACACGCTCACTTCTTGTCCACCTCTGATCCCTACTGTAAGCTACTACCAAAATACATAACATTCACCGATCTGACGACATGTCTCTTGTGCTCAAAGTTCCCCAATAGCTTCTCACGGCTCAGCAGAACAAAATTTTCAGGATGCCATGCCAGGTCCCTCTTGGACTGGGTTCTTCCCCTTTCTCCTCTCTTTCCCCTCCCCCAGCAACACACCAAAAGCTTCAACTGCACCTCCTCAAACAGCACCTGGCTCCTCTGACTCTGCATTACTTTGTTCATTTTATTCCATCTACTTGAATTGCTTACATTTTTGCTAATGATATCGGCCCATTCCCAGTCACCATCCCATATACACTTGTCGAAACCTCACTCTTGTCCCAGTCTTCACGAGGAAGACTTTTTGTACCATCCTCAGACTTCCTGTCTCCCTTTCGTATGTTCTGTGTAGCGCCTGTATTTAAGTACTTAAAACTACTGTAATTATTGCATTCTTGTGGCCTGTTTCACCACAAGACTGGAAACTTCTTGAGTGGGGTGACAGGCGTCCCCTTTACTATGAGTTCCCCAGCCTGTAAAATGAAATCTGGGTCCTGATAGTTCCTCAGCAGATGAATGAATTGAATCAATGAATAAATGAACTCAGCCCAACATCTAAAGAATGTACCTACTCATAGCACAAAATATTTGACCATAGACTTTTGAACTTCAGAAACATTTCCCACCAGAAGTTCCAGTCTAGGCTCACTGCTCTGAAATGACTCCCTGCTTACGTCCCTGCTTACGTTCAGAGAAATTCCTAAGAGAGACAGAATCAGTCATAACACATGCTGGAGATTACCAATGATTCTCTAACCGAATAAGCATGAATCTTGTTCTAGAAAAATTTGTGGTTGTTTCTCTCACCCCATTAACTTTGTCCCTACTCATCTCTGAGAGACCAGATGGAAAAAACTGGAGGGATACTTTGTCCCAATGTTTTCATTTCATGTTTTAAGAAACAGAGGTAAAGTTAGGGTGAAAAATGTAAAAATCCATTTGTCTTTAGAACCAGCAGAAAGCATTAACTTTGTGAGTCGTCATCACTGCTTCCAAAACAAAGCACCAGACAGCTTATGCAACCAGGCACAGAGAGAGAAAAATAAGGCAACTGGAATATTTTGTGCATAAAAGGAAATGTTCTTCTTTTTTAAAACATAAACAAACAATACTCTCTTAACAGGGTGCTGGAAGGTAAAAATAGTCATGCTGGTACTAGGCAGAACAACAAAATATGTTTATTTTCTGCCCCAAACTCTAAGGGGGTTGCTAAGTTATTCTCGTAATTTAAAGGCCTGCTAGAAAAGAAAAGTTTCAGCGGCAAACGTGCTTATACACCACAGGAGCAAACAGGAGGGAGGGAAGATGCTGCCATTAGAAATGCAAACTGTGTGTGCTTTACTTGACAAGGATGGAGAAAGCAAAAATGAGGAGATCATAACCTAGAAGAAAGATGACATATGTGGTGAGAAACTACATAGTTTAAGAATGATTATAGCAAACTTTCCCACCCTTGGTGTTTCAAAGGCTCTATGGAATTATGAGTGACTGGCTCTGAGTCTGATATGTTGCTGAGTCATAACTAATCACTCAGAACACTTTGCCTTCATGTGTCTCTTGTATCATGTCCTTAATGAAAATAGGAAATGGAGAACACAGGAAATTTGAATTTGTTCCCTAATTCTTTTGGAACTTAGCTTTTTGATACTAAAATCAGACGAAATATGCAACCGTACAGAACTCATGACTGATTTTGGTTTTATGTCAAATGTTCTTTTTTTTTTTTTTGAGTCAGAGTCTCACTGTTTCTCCCAGGCTGGCGTGCAGTGGCATGCTCATGGCCACTGCAGGATTCACCTGCTGGGCTCAGGAGATCCTTCTGCCTCAGCCTTCAAAGCAGCTGGAACTGCAGGCATGCGCCACCATGCCCGGCTAATTTGTTGATTTATTGTAGAGGTGAGGTCTCGCCAAGTTGCCCAGGCTGGTCTCAAACCCCTGGGCTCAGGCAATCCTCTTGCTTCTGCCTCCCAAAATGCTGAGATTACAGGCATGAGCCATTGCACCTGGCTATGTCAAATTGTCTACAGATAAAATTTTATCTGACTATGAACTCAGACAGTGAGGAGTCTTGAATAGCTTTAAAGAAAACCAAATTTTTTACAGAATGCACCCTGCGCTCTTAATTTATAGTCAGTTATAGATTTTAATTTTCGGTTGTGATTATTGTGTCTTAGTATTTTGAATTAAAAGCAACCTCAAAAACATTTTATCTAAAGTTCCCTCATAAGTGATCATTCTGGTGACAGTGAACTTGTGACCTACCAAGCAGCCTTCTCCACTGTGGACACCTCTAATTCTGACATAGACTTCCCAAGAGTGAGCTAACTTTCGCCTCCTCAGAACTTCCACCTTGGTCTTGGCTCCATTTTCTCAAGCTCCACCAAATAAATCCCATTCTTTTCATATTTCCAATGTCACTCCATCCTTTGAATCCTCCTATGGCTGTACCCCCAAACGTGCAGGTTCAACTTCCAGCCCACAGTGGAAACAATCCCACTACTCTGCACTACTCCATTCAAGCCACTGTCGTCCCTCACTGGACAAGTGGAACTGCTTCTCCCTCCCACTCTCACTCTTTCCCAGTATGTTCCCAATGGAGCAGCCAGCACGATCTTTGCTGAAGAGGAGATTTTCACTACATCCCAGCCTGCCAATAACCCTTTGGTCCTCTCCTCAGTGGTCGAGATAAAAATTCAGACCACTCAGCAAGGCCTTCGGGGCCTAGTTGACCTGGCTTCTGTTCCTCCCCTGCCTCCTTTACTTAATAGGCTGTCCCTCAAATTAACGAGCTCTCTACCTCAGCAAGGTCTTCACAGATGCTGGTCTGTGAAATGCTTTCTCTACTCTGTTTACTATTTGAGAAGTATTTCTTGTTAGGGACTTGGATCATATGTCCTTTCTTCAGAGAAACATTTCCCGAATCTCCAGACTAGGCCAGGTCCTTCTGTAATCTCTCATTGCCCCTAATAATACCTAATTTTATTGAGAACTGACTACATGCTGGGTACTGTGTTAAGTAAGTCAGAAGTATTGTCTTCTTCAAGCTTCAAAACGAGTCCATGAAGCAATTACTATTGCTACCCACAAATCACAGATAAGAAGACAGGAGCTCAGGAGAGTTAAACTGAGTGTTAGAGGAGGGATTAGAATCCAGTAGATTCCAGACCTGGTGATGCTCTAAACTTTTACACTACAGTGTTGCTCTCTGACTCCCCACTCATCTACTAGCCCCAAGAGGCGTAGGTTACCAACAGCCAAGGAACACTTCCGAAGAGACTTATGGTTCTGTTCATGTGGATTTACAAAGTCAGAGCAATGTCTCTGTGCCTTTTTCTTTGCACTACCCCTCCCTTGCCCTTTGTGGCACTTAAATACCTATGAAAAGGAGAAATTACATGAGCAAATATGGTACTTTTGTCTTGACACCTCTACTGGAGACTTTGCCAATTTTAAAGGTACTTTTCAAAAAGCAAATAACAGAATAAGAACAAATCGTAGAGATGAGCAATTTAAATATGTCTATCTGGATTCACTAGCAACAGGGCAAGATCCAATATATGTGAAACTCAGATGATTTAGAGAGAGGTTTTAGCTCATTTCCCAGAATATTAACAATGATAATTGCCAAAATTGCTCGAGTATGTACCATTCGTCAAGCCCTATGCTGTGACTTGCATATGTTACTTGGTGTAATCATTACATCGATGAGATTGGGTGATCATCCCCTTTTACTTGAAAGATTAGGACACAGAGGTGTAGAAATAAGGGTCAAATCAATGGTTCTGAGTCTGTGGTTTGCAGGACTCAGCCCCAGCCAGGCCTATCCTCAGAGCCCAAAGCTCCAAAGATTGTAGGTCAGTATTGTGTCAAAGAAGGAAAGATACAAATACAATCCAACAGACAGATGAGGGGTAACTCTTAGCCCAAACAATGTGCTGAGAGGAAAAACTGAAGGGAAGAGGCACTGCCACAATAATATGTCAACTACGTTCCATCAGAGGTGGGGCTAAGTGCTAGAACAGATACCAAACCAAATTTTAAGAGACTCCGGAAAAGGGATGCGAAAAGATTCTATCTGGGGTGATTCCAGGGTTTCTACAGTCAAGAACACTGAGAATTTGGCTCAGCTTGATGGGGTGAAGGAATCATATCGAGCCAACTTAAGCATCTAAATGGTCCAGAAATAGCAATCAACCAGATCAACAAGAGTCATGTATTCATACAACCTTTATTTGTTAAGGGTCTACTCTGTGCCAGGCACTGCTCTATGCACTAAACAGTTATAAACTAAGCTGACAAAGTCCCTGCTCGTAAGTTTACGTTAACCCTCAACTGTGTCTTTACCTCCAAATTCTCCAAATTCTGCACACCACATGGCAGAAGTATCGTCCTAATGCAAATACATACGTCTTGGTGGGGAAGAAGTGGACAACCAACAAAAGTGTGTATGCACATGTATAATATGCTGGAGTGATGGGTGCTGTGAGCTTTACGAAGCAGGGAAGAGGGCTAGAGTATGCTGAGAGGTGGTAGGATCAAGAGGGTGGACCCCTTGATAAGGGGACATTTCAACAAAGATCAAAAGGGAGTGAAGGCCTGTGCCATGCATCTATCTGAGAAAAGAGAGTTCCAGAGAAAGGGAACCACAAGAACAGAGCTCTAAAAGGAGGGTGCACTCCAGGACTAGCGAGAGCTCCCATGGTTAGAGCAGAGGGAGCAGGAGGGAAAATGAGAGGGTGCGTGGGTGAGAGGTCAGCAAGGACGGCCCTGTGGGGCCCAAAGGGAATGGCCGAGCCTTGGGAGTACATCCGGTAACGATGTTCATTAAACTCCTTCTATGTTGATAGCTGGGGCCTCTGATTCTCTTTGAAAAATGATCATACAATACAACATTACCAATTTAAAAACAGAAATGAAAAGTGCCTGCAATTTTATCATCTATCATGGCTTTTTTCAGTTTCATGTGGTCTTGTCCTGCCTTTTTCCATTTCCCTGCATATTTTTATGGGTTTTGTCATAGTTACAAATAGCCTTGCATCCTGTGTGTCTTACTTAGCTTCACATTGCATGTGTTTTATTACAGGTTGATAAAAAGCCTTCCAAATAATCACTCTAGCAGTGGTATAATCTTTCAAGTGAATGCACAGCTTCTTCCTGGACACTTCAGTGGCTTCCAAATGGTCACAATTACCAATGGTGCACAGATATTTATTCAAGATTGGATTATTTGGGGGCCTTTCCTCTTGGTGCATATTTATCCATAGACAGTGATTTATGATAGCTATGAGGTATTCTTGATTATTTCTACATGTTTGAAGCTGCAAAACTAATTACCTGTGGATGGTGTGTGTCACTTTTTCAGAGTAGATACCTTCTGGCACTGGTTCATATACTGCCTCCACTATCTGCAAAACAAACAGATCAGAATGATGGAAGTCAAGGAGCCCTGGAGATCTTTGACCAGTAACACTGGCTTGGCCATGACATGAGATTTGCTAATTAAGCAGTATAACTCCAAGCACAAACTCAGTCAGAAATAACAACATCCCCACCAAATAAAAAATTAACACCAATGAAACAGTTCTTGAACGTGAAATTGTATCTTTCAGGCTGAGTTAAAGTTAAACTTAGATTCATAATCAAATGATGTGTGGGATGATAGAATATGCCGGATTGTGATTAGTCCAAACTGCAATTAAAAATAAGAGACCAAAAGAAGTTGATATTTTTATAAGTTTATATGATAAGTGAAAACAATTATAAAGGGAAATATGCCATAGCAAGTGATATATATTTAGAAGAAAGATATAAATAGAACCGACCGTGCAGTTAATAAAACAATGCTTGCTTTTAAGGGACGGGTACATAAAAATCACAGAGGTCTGTTCAAGAAGGAAAAAAATGGCATTTTTAGCTACACAAGACCCTACTGTCTCCTGGCATTGCTTACTTTTGTAGCCAAGGAGAGCATGTTGGTGCTGAAGAAGGGAAGACTCAGAGTTGCCATCTGATAGAGGATGCAGCCTGCCGCCCAGACGTCAGCCTTCTCCCCGTACGGTTCACTCTTTAGGACCTCGGGGCTGAAATAGAGTGAAGACGTTCATACATACCAAGGAAGGGAGAATTAGCACAGAAAGAACATCCCAGTTTCAATCTGTAACTGGAGATTTGTTTTTAAGTATCAGAAACTGTCAATCACTACTTCAAATAAATTTATTAAAAAGTACCTTTGAAATCTCCCAGCTTCGGATGAATCAAGAAGCAAAATCAAGCAACTCCAATTTAAGCACTAAATGTCAATAAACCACCTAGTGTGTGCCAAGGATGTGTTTATTTCCAGAAACAACAACCCCACTGTGCTAGATGGAATTGTTGGCCTCAGTTCCTCACTCCCTGGAACTTAGTTATTCCTACTCTTGCTGTAACCTCCCACTGGGCTGTGTTTATTATCCACTCCTGGTTTTGACCATGTTTTCTTGCTTTGACCAGTGGAATGTGGAAGTCACAGTGTGCCAGATCAGAACCTCAATCCTGGGTATTGAGTGCTTCCATTTTTCCTTCTAGGAGCTTCTGTCCACTACCAGGAGAAGAACGTATCCAAAGTAGCTCCTACGCCTACAGCCTGGACCCAGAAGAAGACATGTGGAACCAATCTACCCCAGACAACCCCTAGGACCCCTCTGCCCCCTGCAGCCTGAAGGAGAACCAGCCCAGCAGACCCAGAGACCTGTGATTTTTTAGAATAAATGCTTAGGGTTGAGTTCCACTGAGATGCTGTGATGACTAGTTATATGGCACTACTATGGAAAAAAATGATGAATACAACCCCTCCCCCCTTGCTATTCAACTCTAGCATACAAAGTAGGGGGAACGCCATATTTAAATATGTTGCAGAAAATAGTATCTGTCATACTCACCTCTTATGAAATGTAAATATGTAAATATGTTGCCAGAAATGACAAACATCTACCATGTTTAACTCTTCTGAAATTGCCACACAATTTAAAGAACATTAAATGAAGCAATCTGTGAGGATTTATGGGTTTATATTTTTATTTTATTCTTTGTGGAGAGGAATGTAGTTCTCTTGGATATTTTGAACTAGCAGAAATTTCCTCTATCATATTTATAAGATAGAAAACAAAGTACTAAAAGCATTCAATACACCCCCCCCAAATTAGGTAGCTTAATAATTCAGTTATATAACATGTATTTACATCTGTGCTCAGTCCTCTAGATTAATGGAGTAAGAGTTAACAGAGTTATCTCTGATGGTGGGTTGAGGTGTAAAGAAACTTATAAACTGGCATTAAAATAATCAGAGTAGATATAAATCAGTATTGATTGTTCAAAATAATCAAGGAGTTGTCATTCTTGTGCAGGAGGAGAATTCCGGTTTAAGATTTGCAGGATTTATTTGCACAGGAAAGTGTGATTTCCAGGCCTCTCAATTGTTCATATTTAGTGTTTTGAGTTCAATAATATGGTAATGAGGGGATTGGGGCTGAGATTTCCAGCCTCTGCTGGTTCGAAGTGTACACAGAGTATTCCCTTGTGGTCCTCTCATCAACTGCTCACACTTTAAAAATTCCTTAACAAGTAATAATGTCCTCAATAGAAAAAATGTCTTTTGCTCCCTACAGACAAATCTCTCATGTTCTAATCTACTGAGAACTCAGAATATTTGCTTCATGTTTCTCAAAGTCCATGAAGCAGAAACTGCGAGTGTCCCACCCACACCTCCTCAAATTCCTTTTTCATTTCCTGTTTCTGGTGTGCTTTCACTCCCAACAACCTGCATTTGCACTGCTTTGGAGGACAACTTGCCATTTAATTTTTTTCTCAAAAGACAACGTTTCAATGTCTCTTTTACAAAGGCATTAATCCCATCGGGGAGGGCAAACCACCTTCTCCTAACACCATCATGCTGGAGGTAAGGATTTCAACACATGAATTTGGGAGGGACACGAACAGTCAGTCTGTAGCAGACGTACTTCTTGAAACGCTATTTTTTCCATTTGTTCAGTACATATTACTGAGCACCTCCAAAGGACTCTTCTACCTGCTTGGAAAGTGTGGAGCTTACCTTGCAGTAAGGGATGGGGGATAGAGAAGATACAAAATAAAACACAATAAATAATTTAAAGTAAATTATATTGTATTTTATATTGTACTGCAGTGGTACATGCTATAGGAAAATAAACTTGGATTAGCATAAAGGAGGTCTGGAGCAGAGGTAAGATGGCAGGTTGCAGTATTAGAAAGAATAGCCCCCATTGCCTTGCTAAGCTATGGTGTAGCCATGTGCTCTTTGAGCTATGGCCAGGCCATATTTCCTGGCTTTGGCCCCCTCCCCTACCTCGGGGAGGTGAATCTCCTATTTTTCTCTCTCTCTCTAATTTACTTTCCAATTAAGCTATATTTTCTCATCTAAAAAAAGAAAGAAAGAAAGAATGGACCCTTTCTCCCTCCCAGATTCCATACAATCGCACTTTGGTGTCTTCTTTCACTCATTCACTCTTAAATGGCATTGTTTTATTTCTTCACACTTTTCTTTCTCTCCCTGAATAATTTCATTCCACTGAAACCAGATGCTGATAACTCTCAGACCTAACCACCATTCCTTGTGCCCTTCAGATGCAGAGATCCTTTATCCTGTGTGGGCTCTGCCACAAATCACTGACCCAAAGTAGGGTCAAAGTGCTGGACTCTGTGAACGATCTCCCTATTTTATAAATCAGAGCTGAGAGCCTATCCGGTGCTGATGAGGCTCTTATGCTCTTGGACTTCAAGGGCTGTTTCTGGGGTATACAAAATGGCCAGGCCCTCCCAGCAGGACAAGGGTAGGGGGGGCATCTGCAGCAGGAGGATAGCGGGCTCCCTGGGAGACATCTTAAAGCCGGGCCTGTGACTGTCTTTGCCCCCACACTACCTCCTGAGGCAAACATTTCTGTTTATTTTTCTACCTCCCCCTCTGCTTGTCATTTGCGCCTCAAACCTCGCTGCTTCAAGCAATCCTTTTAGATGTGTGTTTGCCCCCAGGGGAGCTTCTCTTAATCTGAAAAGCCTCAGAGCTGACTGTTCTGGACATCTGGGAGCTTTTCTGATGTCTAGACAAGAAGGCATCTGGCCCTTCAGTTTCTGTCCCTAACTCTTGGCGAGTCCATCATGACCGCACTAGTAACTCCAAGTTAAATTTAACGCTTCAAACGCTAGTCTTTTTCTCAAAAGATAAAATTATAATAGCTGACAACTAGAAGTTCATAGGCTCACTTGTATTCACCACTAATAAGCAGGGAAAAAAAGACTGGGGCTGAGGCAGTCAAAAGGTATGGGAAATCGGAAGAGAATTAAAACTTTGCGAGAAATTGAAAAACTATCATTGAAAAAGTATCACATTGACAATATAATGATGTAACACTTTGGAATTGGCGTCTGGAGACATCATAAAAGAAAATGCTCCCTTAACAAGTGTTAGAAAATACCAATAAAAAAATCTTAAGGAGTTTGAGACACAGTGAGGACTAAATATTTGGAGACAAGTTTCCTTTATTGAAGTCATTCATCCAATAGTACTTGTTTCGCTAGGCAGAAATAGAAAAGGGATTTTTGCATCCCAGTGCAATGTAATAATTCTGAATCTATTAAAAAGTACATTTAGTTCTCAGGTATTGGCTATCACACCTTCATCTCCCAAGGAGCCTTTAAAATAAAAAAGGAGCTAACTTATCATTGTTACCTGAAAAAGAAACAAAACCACAAATCTTTTTAAACATAATTTTTTAGAATATAAAGCATCTCTCTGAGAGTATGAGATCCACAATTCGTGCAATCAAGGAGGCAAAGGTTCACCTGAATTCATGAGGATAAGAATCTGACCTGAGGTGACATAATTATCTATGTGCCAATAACTATCACCTATTTAGCCTGAAAAGCAAGTTATGCTGTACTCAGGATGATTCACTGTAGAGCATTTAGCAATATAGGATAAATAACAATGTGTGTATGTCTATGTATGTGTACGTGAATGTGTGTGTGCAAGTCCATGGATGTTTTTGTTGCTGGAAGTAGAGATGGTATTGCTGAGAAGTGATTGTTGAAAACAATCACTATGTGGGATGGGAGTTAATGAGAATTAATGAGGATGAGGCAAGTTGGGAGAACCCAAGAGGAACAGGAGTCTTGGAGCATTTTCCAGAAAGAGTGAGCACTACTAATACTCAGATGTTTGGTGAGATAAGCAGAGTTTAGTAAAAAAGAATTCCAGGCAGAATTGTGAAGGTAGAGAGACTCATCCATGACTTAATCTTTTTCTATGAGGCCCTGCTTATTACATGTTCTTAATGGCATTGATAAAATATGATCTTGGTCCCACTAGAGCCCACCAGAAGTTGAAGAGTGCCCCGACCAGACCTATGGCGGTCTTCACAATGGAGAAGTGAAGAGATGGAGCTGGAGGCGAGACAGGAAGGCTGGGAGACTCCACTAATGTGGTGACCGTGGAAATAAGAAGGAGAATGCCACAGGGCTTCAGAGATGGCAGCATGTGGGAAGGATAAGGGAAGGGGGAGATCCCTCCTCCTCCAATCTCCCAAGTATCTGGCTTAGGTGACTAGCTGGCTATCGGTATCATTCACACAGTGAGGAGGGGAGCAGATGTGGAGGCAGATACTAGATCAATTTGGAGAACGTTAATTCATATCTGTAAGAGCCACAAATGGGGACATCCAATGGGTAACACCATTCTGGATATGAATAGTCTCTTAAAACCTTCTCCCCAGAGCATGCACTGTCTGTAGCCTGGCATCACGAAAATGTTCTCAGCTCATAGATGCCTCCTCCCTTAAACAGATAGTTAAAAACATTTGATACCTAAACAACTCTAAGATTTTTCTAAACACAAATCTCTCACAGAGAGAAAAGAGAATGCCACTGAAAGGAATTGGCACACCTTCAACATAGAATTAGAGCTTGCCTGCCCCTAGACTGTGACTAGGATTGGCAGCTTTATTCTGTCAAAATAGAGAACACCCAGTTAAATCTGAATTACCAAAAAAGCGCAATACTTGTGAAATATTTATGCTAAAAATATAGTATTGGAGACAGAAACTAAAAAATTCTTTGGCATTTGCTCAAAAATTAAAATATCATCATACATCCTATATTTTATTTGGCAATCCTGGTTGCAGTATTATTTGTGTACTCTCTCCTTTGCTACTGCTCAAGTCATCTTTCTTTTAGAAAGGCACACAAAGAGCCAGTTAAACAATATATATGGTTTTCTGTACTTAAGCAAATCAGTGAAGCAAAGTATTTATATGGGTCATTTGGGGCATTTCTCTAAACATTTTGTATTTATCTTATGTTGCATGAAGCCATGTATTAACATGTCTTAAGACCGGTGAAATGAATGGCGTAAAAGCCCTTTTAAATCTAAGTAGCATCTTACAGTATAAAACATGTTTGAACATATGAAATGCTAGATGCAGGCCCAGTTTTTACAAGCGTTTTTGACAAAACGTTTCTGTAAATGTTAAGTAAAATAATAGACAAACTAGAGCATAAGTTCTCAGAATAGCCTCACTAGTCCCATAGTAAGGGTGGGCCATGACTGGTTTCCAGATGCCAAATCCTCTCACTGGGTGACCCACCTCCTGTGGGCTGGGTTTAGGGAGATGCCCGTGAAGAAAACCAGAATATCTCAACCCAAATTAAACTTCTTCGGCATATCTCGACATGGCTATTCAGAGGATCTGCAAACCACAGTAACAGCTTTGAAAAAAAAAATCTATCTTTTGTGAGGAAATTTGCATCTGCAGAGGAAAATCTACCTTAGTGAAATAAACAGCCAGGCTTTTTCTGAGCATCCCCGCACCCCACCCTCCGAATATAGGAAAGATTAACTCACAGGAGAGAGCCTGAGAGTGTGACACCTTTGGAGGTCTGATGGGGACAATTTACCACAAGCTATCATCTATTCTTTCTGAGAATTGCTACTTGCTATTTGCAAGGTTTCATCTGTGTCTCAGCCTGTTTCTGTGGCTTATAACAGAATACCTGGAACTGAGTAGTTATAAAGAAAAGGAATTTATTTCTTGTAGCTCTGGAGGTTGAGAAATCCAAGGTCTAGGGGCCACATCTGGTGCGGGCCTTCCGTGAGGACTCTGCAGAGTCCTGAGGCCCCAAGACGGTGCAGGGCATCCCATGGTGAGGGGCCAAGCGTGCTAGCTTGGGTCTCTCCTCCTCTTCTAGTAAAGTGTCCAGTCCCATTCGCATGATGACTCATCCATCCACTAATCCATTACTAGGTCCTTGAGATTCGTTGGATTGTAAGGGCCCTTCCCTCATGATCCAGCTTTATCTTAAAGGTCCCATCTCCCAATATGGCCACGCTGGGATTCAGTTTCAGCAAGAGTTTTGGAGGGGACAATCAAGCCACAGTAATCTTCATAACAAGATCACCTTCAAAAGCCACACCTTTCCTTCTCTGTCCCTTCCACAACCTGTTTTGCAACGTTCCACGCCCCTGTTCTCTCTGTAACCTCGGGACGCTGTCAAAACTTCAGTCATCAGGCCCTTTCTTTGAGTTTTCATATTTTATAGGATTCCCATGCACACATGTACATGTAATAAATGTGTGTACTTCTCCCCTGTCAATCTGTCTATTAACAGTTTGTTTTGTGGGCTCAAGTTACCAAACCTTCAGAAAGGCGGGGAAGAAAGGAAATTCTCTTCGCCTTTACACATGATTCAAACCCCTAAGTAACATTTTATAAACCAGAGTAGCAATGCACTTCTAGTTGGAAGAGTTAATATACTTCTACGAATGACAACTAAAACCGACTCGTTATTTTAGAGAGTAATGCAATACTTCCTTAAGCTAAGGAAGCATTTTACAGATAACATACATAAAATTCATAATAGTAAAAAGCAGAATCGACTGACACTGCATCGTGCAAACCAGGACCTGTGATTACCAGTGTGACTGTTGATGTCTTTAACTGTTTTGTTGTTTTAATCGGAAAATGGTGAGTCATATTAGACTCAGTTTTCATCTCCCTGCTAGGACCAGTGGACATTGACCAAATGACACAATCTATTTCAGATCATTCTATGTGACACTGCAACTTATTTAGAATCTGTTCCTGAGATAATATATGTGCAAGGGCCATGAAAAATACCAAGTACTATACAAATGTGAAGTGGCATTATTATTACATAGCGAGATCTGTCACATCTCATAGGGACTTCGACAATCGGTGGACTAGAAAACAAAAACAAAAACCAGGCAGCAGTATAAACAGGGCAGTGAAGAAGGGATTATCATGTTCCTGAATTCTGAGGAGTTCTGCGTGGACAACCAAATATTTGACCTTCAGTCTATTAAAGTCAAAATCAAATAGGCCAAGGACTTTTATTATTATAGATTAAAATGTTGGTAGTGGTGACAGTGGTGTCAGTCAGGCTGTCCTTTCCAGAAAGTTCAGTTTGAGAAAAGTATGTATGATCTCAAAGCACCAGTAGGAGCTTACTTTCACCCTGTCCCACCCAGATTGGCCTCCCTTCTGATCTTTGCCCCTAGTTCATCAGCAACTCCCTTCTGGCATGTTCGTTTCATTATCCCCAAGCAAAACTACCCATTAACACCTAACTTAAGTGCTACTTATTGGATGAAACCTTCTGTCACCACACAATCTCATACAGATGATCTGACAACAAATTCGAAAAGCATCTACAGCCTGTATGATTCCCCAGAGAGCCATTCTTTTATTTATCCAACAAATGTGTACTGAGCAACTACTTTGTGTCGGGTACTATTGCAGGAGTTTAGAATAAAGCAGCAAAGAAAACACACGCAATAAGCCGGGCTCGGTGGCTCAGCCTGTAATCCCGCGCTTTGGGAGGCCGAGGTGAGTGGATTGCCTGAGCCTGCGGGTTCGAGACCCTCCTGGGCAACTTGGTGAGACCTCATCTCTACAATAAATTAAAAATTAGCTGGGTGTGGTAGTGTGCGCCTGTAGTTCCAGCTACTTGGAAGGCTGAGGCGGAAGGATCGCCGGAGCCCAGCAGGTCGAGGCTGCGGTGGCTGGGAGCGGCCACTGCACTCCAGTCTGGGCGACAGAGTGAGACTCCAACTC